>MU006000.1:0-135429 GCA_010093745.1 Piedraia hortae CBS 480.64
CACATATTCCGCAGATTCCAACCGATCACAGGGCTGAAACCAGCCAGATCTCAGATAGATTTTCAGTCGGTTTCAGACCGATTTCAGGCTGATTTCGTCTGATGAGGGATTGGCTGTGTACAAGGGGGTTTTCTTGAAAGACGCGCTGTTTGCTGCTTAGCGAACAAGCAGCGTACACTATCTATTCTACGCTTTTTCTAACTGGTTTCTGACACAGGTCACCACAGTTCATCATTTTAAAGGCCATATCTGTTAAAGAAGCCTGTCTCGCGTTCAAGACGATGAGAGCAGCATTCGCAAAGAAGACAGGCAGGTGTCCGAGCCTGTAATGAAGCTGTTTGTTCATCGATCTAACGAGGAGTCAGAATTTATGATGCCCAGAATTAATAATACAAGCGAGACCCGGAAACACGCGATGACAGCGTAAGAAAAACGGTGACGGTGAAAGGGTTCCTGAAACTCACCCAGTAGGGTATTAAAAATCGCGATATTGCCGCAAAGCTGACCTAAGCTCGGGGGACACCACCAAGTCGCTAGATGATGCATCCTCTGGAGATGCTGACGCCTGCAGACCAGGAACGAAAAAAGAGCATGTTGATAAAGCAAAAGGGATCATCATGACCAGCGACGGTCCCCGATCTCACGCCAAAGAGGGCACATATGCGGTCATCATGACCAAACAGCGTCTAATTCGTGGAAAGCAGTATCAACGGAGGCCTAATGCGCACAAGGCGTACAGCGCGTCGAATGGCACGGGCAAGCAATACACCAACGCAAGCATCAGCCTGAAGCTGTCTGCACTGGATAATCCAACCGTGGATTGTGGTATCGAAGCCGCTGTTGCTCGGGGAACCCCCAAGGTCTTATCAGTAGATCAAGTGGACGCAGTATCGCAACATGAGGATGTGAAATCACTGAACTTCACTGCTTTGAATTGCCTTCGTGCAGACCTTTGCAAATTTTTGTAGCAACCTCCAGCATACAGTCGCGTCTCGCCGCTCTAGAGAAGCAAGCACATGATACTTCCTCTCGTCAGGTCGAGTCTATCAACCTCCATACTCAGATGCTGTCACGTCTTTCGGATGTAGAGGGTCGTCTGGCACATTGTGCATTTGAAATTTCATGAACGATTCCTCTCGAGGCCACTGCGAAAAGAATGGGGCAGAGTGGGTGAATGCTGTTGCCATTGGGGTTTCGCGATGAAGCGTAGTCGGCTCAACCTAACAACGGTGAATGCTGCTGCTCACGGGTGTCACCAATCACAAGACGCCATCCGCATGCGGTTCGTTGCGTTAGTTGACCCAAAGTCCTTAGTATTCCCATTGATGCATCTCTCTTGACCTGGGTAAATATATTTTCCTCCAATGGAACGTCGCGGTGTGTTATTAGAAACTCGACCTCAGCCACAACCTAACTCTTTCTTTCTACACACGACACAATGGACCAGTTGCGGCCAAAGTCGTTCGATAAACTGGAGGAGACAAATGGAGAGCTGAAGCACAAGTCAGATGGCGAAGCTGAGGCGTTGGACGACCCGGCTAATCGTCCAGCCGCAACGGAGAAGGAAAGCCAGTCATGAGAAGCGTATTATAAACCTCAGCGCCCAAGTCCGTTAACGCCAGTTTGGACGTTGGATTTCAGAAAAACATGAACGGGTTGCTTGAGAAGGAGAACAAGGAATTGGCCGATCAGCTCAAAACGCTGACAGAGAGCCCTGACGCAGAAGCTGCGACAGCTTATAACACTGTCAAAGCAGACTCAGAGGCAGTGATAGAGGAAAGGAACACACGGATAAATAGGGCAGATGAACTACGCACGTGGCTGCGCAATGCCCAAGATGCTCTTAAAAATTATGCTAAGGAGAAGGCCAAGACTGTGCAGATCAAACAGATGCTCGCTGAGATTGAGCAGTTCAAGAAGGAAAAGGCCGCAACTCCCGGCTCAAGACCGGACGATTCTCAGCTTGGGCAGGAGCTGAAACGTGTGCAGCAAGCGTTAAACGGACAGCAAGAACAGCTTAGTTTCGCGGTGGCTAGAACCCAAGCCCTGCGTGAGGCCAAACAGATATTGGAGACTGAGATTATGCGGATGACAGAGAAGTTGGACCAGGCTAAGGTGTACGTTTTGGATCTAGAGCTGAAAAGTTCTCAGGCAGAGGAGGCAGCTAACGCGGCGCGTCAAGCCTTGTGCGACCAAAAAGAACAGCTAAAAATTGAATCAGACGGAAAGACGGCTACCCAAAGCGCCGAGGTGGAGAGCTCAAGGGCACAAGCTGCGAACGCACAGAAGAAAGCGGCTGAGCTGCATAACAGGGTCAACTAGCTCACCGAGGAGATATGTCGCGTCAGAGCAAATTTGAGGATCAGAAAAAGGAAAACGCAAAAATCACCTCGAAGAGCAACGGGTTGCTTGCCGAGAATGAACGGCTGAAGGAGAATTGCGACAAGGTTGCCAAACGCTCAGATGGAGGTGACAAGCTGATTGAGCAGCTTCGCGAAGCCAAAGATCGGCTTAAAAAGGGAGAAGAAACGACTGCTGCGATGACGAGGAAGGTCAGCGTTTGCTCGCTGACCATGGGACATTAGAAGCCGAAAATGCTGTGATTGCCGAGAAGTTGAGAAAATC
The DNA here is from genome assembly GCA_010093745.1 of Piedraia hortae CBS 480.64. NCBI lineage: Eukaryota > Fungi > Ascomycota > Dothideomycetes > Capnodiales > Piedraiaceae > Piedraia > Piedraia hortae. Next base: position 2,626 of record MU006000.1, read on the forward strand.
TCAAACTACGATAGTAGGTCTGAAAAAGCAGCTATATCGGAACGCAAGCGTGCGACAGACGCAGTTGCTGAGAAATCCGAGGCTGACGTCCGGTCTCGTCTAGCAGATCAGATCAGCAGGAGCGCAACACCAAGCTTGAAGCAGACAACAAGCGCCTGGCAGCTGAGGGCAAACTACGCAAGGAAGGCAAGGATCGCGCAATTGCTCGAGCCACCACGCCAGAGAGCGAAGCAAAAGAGGAGGCAGCTGTGCTTCAGAACAAGGTCGACAAGCTGACCGAGAAGATATGCAGCTCCAGAGAGACCTCGAGGGTCAAAAGAAGAAAAACGAAGAAATCGCTGTAAGTCATAAGGAGCTGCTCCCCGAAAATGGACGTCAGAGAGAAAATCGCGACAAGGTCGCCAGGTGCTCAGACGAAGATAACAAGTTCACTGAAGAGCGTTGTGAGGCCAAGGATCGGTTTCAAAGGATTGCTGCTGAGATGACGGAAAGCCGGTGTTTGCTTGCTCTCAATGAGGCGTCTGAAGCCGAAAAGGCAGACGCCGTTGAGAAGCTGAGCGAAGTCCAGACTGACATGGCAGATCTGGGAGAGCAGCTCACGTCGTAGTGCAAGCGTTTGGCAGACCCCGTTGCTGCCGCCGAGCAGACTGCCAGTGACATCCGGCCTCGGCTTGCGGATCAGCAGGAACGCAACGCCAAGTTCGAAACAAGCGGTAAGCGCCTGGCTGCCGGAAACAAACAACTCGAGGAAGGCAAATATCGTGCCATCGCTCAAGTCACAACAGCTAGGAGCGGAAATCTTGAGGTCATAACGCAACTCAGGATCAAGGCAGACACTCTTGAAGCTCGTGTGCAAGACACTGCCAGAGAACTGGACACTGCGAGGGCAGATCTCAGAGTCCGAGATAATACCATCGCCCATTTAAACCTGCGCAAATAAGAGGAGCGGAATCGCATCACGAAACTCCGGGAGGAGCTCAAGGCATTAAAAGAACACGCCGACAAGTATGAGCTTAAGATGGACGCGGTTGAAGATAATATAGCCAACCTGCAAAGGGAGAAGGTCACCCGAAGCAAAATCAAGACCAAGTTATGAGGTGGGTCGCGGAACAGAAGAAGGACAGCGACATGGTGCAAGCCAAAATTGAGAGTATGAAGAGGGACAAGGCGCAAGTCGCAAAGTACATTGCAAAACTGGGCAAACAAAGCATGGAGCTGAAGAAGTTGATACTCGAAGGTCCGGTATTTTCCTATGTACGGCATAGTCTCGTTTCTTTTTAACTTCCAGTTATCTTGCCATTATTCACAATGCGTCGATGTTTGCTCGTGATTGCAGTAAGGTCTTGTGTAAGTGCCAAATCTTTCTAATCCTGAGCACATCAGCAATGTCGCTCTTTCAAGCACCAATGGCTTGAGCTGCTGAACGCACATATTGCCAAACCGCAAACACGCAGAACAAACGCAATCCACGTTTAAGAAGTGTCTTGCCTCTGCCTCATACACTGACCATTTACCAATCCAAAGCATGGCTAATCCAGTCATGTTGAATCTTACCATTAAGCCCAGTAAACACGTCCATACTGTCGCTTAAGGACGCAAGCTGACCAAGACCGGACAGAGCAAGAAGATCAAACGTTTATGGTAGTAATTTCCTCATCGGAGACTGTGTCCGCTCTCAAGAGCAGGATTTACAAAGATGCAAACCTTCCTCCGTGCCAACAGGTTCTCATTTGGCGGGGGTTCCTTTTGCAAGATGACGGGAAGCTGAGCGACTACTCTGTAAATGCCGAAGAGCCGATATATGTTGCAAAGACAGTGGGCAATAGAAATCCGGAACGTTGTGGTCGCTGCGTCTGTACGAAAATGCCGCCCGAGGTTGAAGAGACGGATGGTGAAAATGGACACTCTGCGGATAAGAGTGTTCATGATGTAGAAACGCAAAAGGTCAAAGCAAGTTGGATGCTTTTGTAGCGTTTCGCACATTAAAGTTTGATGAGTTAAAGTGTTATAGTTGTGAGTAGATGTGTACCAGTATGCATACAGGTCTCTACGAAAAATTAGTTGACGCGTCAAGTCGAGTGCCGAGCGCCGATTACTAATAATGCGTGTAGTATATCGCATCTTCGCAACATGGAGGATGTGTCACGTAATGATCATGAACAACGTACCCTCATGTATTCAGTATAGATACCTATACAAATATTCAAGTCTCAGTGTACTCACACTATCAGTTTGTCCCCTTTAACTCGATGAGAGCGTGACCTGCTCCATTTGAGTTAACCTTTTGAGTTGCCCGCTTTTCCACTCGTCTATACGGTGGTGCCTGAAAATTCCACCAACAAAGTTCCTCAAAGTCCCAGTTTCCAAACCTCGTTCGCTCTGAATACTGTACCTGGCATGCATCACAGGTTTAGTAAAGATCTCGCTCTGTTTGATGTGACTCGCGCCGGTACACTTGTATGCACTGGCACACTCTCACGTCCAAGTTACAACAATCTCGCCTGACACGTTTTCACAAGTTTCATCGCGGAAGAGTTCCGCTGAAAGACTTCGCCCCCCACTCGACAACCACACACCCACACAACACAACGTAACACAATGCGTCCTCCAATCACGATCTTCCCTCTACGATGCTAGTTAGACCTGAGATGGGCTAGGGGCATCAAATATATCACCGCCAGGCTTTCCCCGCCGCCCTTACCTGGGGCCGGAGAGGAAAAGAGTTGTCATCTCACCGGTAGACGGCTCGAGATCGTAATGGAATTCGCGGGCAGAGTGCAAGGAAGAGAGGGCAAAGTCATCGCTGAGTCTGCTCTGAGCCCGTGAATTAGAGCGCGGGTGGATGAGGGGGACGAGGAGGAAGGAACGGCAAGGATGGCAGCAACCGAGTCTGATCAGGCAGGGATATGACGACACACGAGCAAACAATAATTTCAACTCAACTATTAGTATTTTGTCAATATCAGCAGTTCCTCCTTGCTCAGTGGCAGCATTACTGGAAGAATCATCCACTGGAACTCGATCAAATGCATCTTTGCGTCAGAAGTGTTCGGCGTGGCGGACGGCATCGACATTGGCTTACAAATCTTAACCACGATGAAAAGGGTCTCTGGATCTACCAATCATCCATCCCGGCAGGTGCACAGATTTCTGATCGAACTTTGACAAATCAGAAACAAAGAAAAAAACTACAACTATACAATCTTATGAGCAACTTGAAATTTTGAACCTTCATTGGATCGCTGGAGACGACAATTCCGCAGACATTCATGAAAACCAAGCAAGACTGTGCGCCAAAACCCAAGAACTGGTCAATTGTTGCTACCACTGGCCGTGCCAGAGTAACGCTAAAGCAACTGAAACACAATTCATGAGTCCGAGGAAGTATGGAGTTACATTCTCCTATCTCGGAGAGCCTGAACAGTGCCCCACCGACTTTCTAAAAACACTCTACTGTTGGGGTGCGCATCGCCACACAACATTTCCACTGCCCGACGGAGGTCGCCTTTCTGCGCCGACAGCACTATCGCTACGCCCACAACGACTCCGACTTAAACGGCCATCAAGAAGACAAAAGCTCTAATGTGGTGATGTGGTACCGAAGAAACATGCGGCTGTCTCCTACCCTATTTGGTCGTCTCCGTTCCACGGTGCAAGTTCACGAGATTGTTGTCTGCACGAAGGACCTTTGGATCTCACCTTCCAGGGTCATCGCCATCTGCCAACACAGCATCAAAATCGACTATGACATTCAGGCAAAGCATGTTGAGAAGCCATACGCTGTTCCATCTGTGCACGGATACGTGTAGGACGCACTAGCACGGTGAGCCCTTTATCAGATGAGGTAGATAGGACGCCCGAGGCTTCGCAGGGTTTTCTGCCTCATAGAGGAGTTTCCCCCTGTGACGAGGTCACGTCATTTCGTGGTCTCGGCAAATGCGGTCTGGCCAACTGTGGGTCTGTGGAGGACGTTGCGTTAGCTCTCGGCACGTAGAGACGTACACAGTTACGCATACCTCTTCGCCCATACTTCACGTCTTACACACCCAGGGAGGACTCGGTGCCCTTTTATCAATCACTGTCCACTCTGACAATCACATGGGCCGCGCACGATAGCGCTTGGTAACGCACTTCATGTCAGCCAGTTACAAGCGGAAGGTAGACAGCCTGGACGAAGATGATTTTGAATCCTGCAGATAGGAACGGCCCGTTAGGCAATAGCAACTGCCAGACTGAACCCGTTCGGTCAGTGGATGATCAATAGTTACTACCCAGACCTCCCGCTGTACGTTTACCCAATTGTTGTGGGATTGGTACAGGCTACCTGGTGGAGAAGTGTCGGTTGCTGTGAGCGCGTGCTTTGCAGGACGGTCGAGAGCCAGTTCTTTTAAGAGCCCTCCGAGATACATCGAGAGCGGATGGTGAACATGACGCTGCGATAGCTGACCTCGATGAGGCTTGCCTAGAGTGCTGCATCTCGCTGTTGGATGACAAAGCCGGGGATTGACGATACATCAAACAAGCCCGCATCGATCAAGATTGCGCAGTTCCTGCCAGTGGAGAGGATTTTCTCGTGTGTGTGGATACCCTCTGAGCAGTCCTGTTGACATGCACTATTGTTTCTTACCAGAGAGATGCGGTCCATGGCTGGTTAGACACGCGATAAGCTATCGCCGCCAAAACTATACCACCTTCTAGAAAGCCATACAGTCACACCAGTTGCAAGGAGAACATTACGCCGCGATATATCATAACCTCTGATTTGATGGGTAACATTATAAAAGAACGCACGGACAAGATGCTCCCGCCCTCCGACCTGATCGCCTCAAAGACCTCCGCCGAATCCAGCCGGGCAACTCAATGGGTTTGGATGAACTCTAAGGTGCTTCATCGCCTGACCATGACCTCAGAATCCTCTTCTACCATCAAATCTAGGCAGACCACCCAATTAGTTTAGTTAGAACGCTGAAGAGAATATTGTATATTATAAGGTGCACGTCTCCGTCACCCTTCCATTCGGGCGACAGGATTTTTTACAATATCGTGTTGGGAGGGACTTATGATGTGGGCTGGGGTGGATGATTTTGATCAGCATTGATTTGGATAGTCCTCCGATAGTCCTCCCAAGGAGGCATGGGTAGAGACGTGAGGATTATGTTGTCTTGTTTGGCTCGCTGCCATGCATTCCCGTGAGATCGCTGTGTAGCTTGATATTTGGACGTGATTCGAAGCGTCGAATATACCCTAAAGCTAGGCCTAAGTCTAACTCGGAAAGAAACGAATCCCATCGGTGATGTATCCTCGTATGACTAGTCGGTTCTGTAAAGACTCCCTCATAGGTGGTTTACAACATCCCATGCAATTCACAGCTGATCGAGAGTTACGAAACCCTGTTGGAGATCTCAAATCGTATATACATCGACTAACAGCGGAGGGAGCAAGATTGGGCATATTTCTGTGAAATGTCGGATTTGACCTACGGCTCACCAATCGTGGAAACCTGTGGAACGCCCACACTAGCAACTCATTTGGTGGATTTAATAGGAGAGAGAAATATGACTCTACTGTGGATACCGTTCGAACGGGTAACTGACGTTATTCCGGAAATTGTTGTTGCTCGTTATCTCTTCATCCAAGGCGTGATCGAGATTCAATCTCACAGTATAGCTGGTAGATGGCTGGCAAGAATTCCCCTTGGTAGAGTACCTGCTCAGTCCTCCCTATCCATGGATGGAGTGGTAGAGGCGGAGCCGCAATCACGTATACACTCAGAGCTCCTATAGTCTGCCCGCAAAAGCAGAGAATATCAATTCCACAAATGCAAATTCATACCGTCATATCTACTCCCACGCAACAAACAATTTCCACTCTCATCATATCCATATCATTCCCTTCACCGCCTATACCTATCCCTTTCAACATAAACATCACGTTCATATTCACGTTCATAGTCGCGATCGCGGTTCCGCGCAATGGGGGGAGGAGGGAGCATTCTCTGCGGAGCATCGTACTCTTCACGTTCGAGTTGGATTTCCTTGATGCGTTGACGACGTTCTTTTCGTATATCAGTTGATAGCTGTACCAGACGGCGAACATCATCCTGGATGGTATGTTAGATGGGACGGTGAGATGGATGGAAAGACTTACGTAACGGAGGTACTGCATGACGAAGAAATAGTCTTCGGTTTCTTCGTAGTCGTAGCCGAGGGTTTCGAGGGCTTCTTTGAGGACGAGATCTTTGGTCACTTCGGTCCACATGCGGTCTCGTTTTGGACGGGGAGCGGGCTGTTGTTCTTCCACGACGCGTCGTTCGGTGATACGCGTTTCGCGGAGCTCGGTCTCAGGCGGTTCGACAGCCGGCGCTGGCGGAGGGGCCACAGCTGGAGGGGCGGCTGGGGCAGGTGGAGGTTCGATTATGTTACCGTAACGATCTTCGTAGACGCGTTCGCCCGAGGAATATTTGGCCCGACGTTCACCGGCATAGCGGTCCCAGAATATTTCCTGCTGGCCGCCTCCAACGCCATCCATACGCACACGTTCGGTGCCAGGCGGGACGTCCACGAGCCCCCAATCCCGCGTGGCGCCGTTCCAAGCCTCGCCAGGGTAGGCTCGGTCCCTCACACGGCGGTTGTAGTAGTCGGCTTCAGCGACAAATTCGTCGTCGTACACGCGTCGGTGCGGAGAAGGGGAGCGTCTTGGCCTAGACGCAGAACGGTTACGGTGCGTGCTCATGCTAGGAGACCGATGCTTATCCTCTTTTTCAATCAAAATCTTTTCCTTATATGGCTCCCCGTTCCGGGTGCCTTGGCGTCGAATTTCAATTTCGAGATCATCCTCCCTTGGCGGCGAGGGAGGAGCAGGAGGAGGAGGCGTTGGGCTTCTCGCTCGCTGCACGCCGTGATCGATGGTGCGGCGGTGGGTGATGACTTCCTGAATGATTGGCGGCCGCACAATCGGAGACGGAGGCGATGGTGATCGGGGTGCCGGTGGAGGCTCAGGCGATGGACTACGTTCCTTGCGTCGGATGATGATTTCTTCCTTGGTATCGTCCCGAGGAGGCGGAGGTGTATGGGCAGAAGACCCCCGACGGGGCCGGACGACCCATTCCTCGTTCTTTCGAGCTACGAGGGTCGGCCTCGGACGGCTGGTAGAACGTTCGATTTCAATACGTTCACGACGCACTTCCCGCACCGGGGATCGGTGGCGCGGCTCGTCGATGGGAGGATCTCCTGCGCCGCGGCGGAAACGAATCTCGTCGACCTCCCGTCCGGGATCTTTCCGCACAGTAATGTCGAGCTCCTCGTCACGATCGCGGGGTGCAGGACGGGAGCGGGTTCTCTCACGAATCACCTGTTCCTTTTCCACATATTCTCGCCTCGGCGCTCTCGCGGTTTCCCGCTCCTTGTAGATGAATTCATCCCGCTCTGGCATACGAGTGCGGACCGTTTCAGTGCTGCGTTTGCGCGCAGGAGCACGGCTGTAGACGTCATCTTCGCGCTCCTCCCGCCGCACGACGATAGCACCGGCGTTCGACTTCCGGTCATAGTCATCACGGAGAAAGTCGGGCACACGAGGTCTGCTCCGTTCACGCCGCTCCTCCACTATGACGTCGGCCCGCGGGGCTCGAGACACACGGGAGCGGCCGTCTACGTGGTCATAGTCGCGTTCGCGACGGTAGACGTCAGTCTCCTCGTACCTGTAATCGCGACGAGACATGTTGCTGGAGGAAGAGAAACCGGCGGCGGGTAGGTGGTGGGCGCTTGGGCGCCATGCCGTCATCTCGCATCTCACGTGAGAATCAAACAACGTCAAACTGGATGGCGGAGGGATGAAATTAGACCAGATTGTCGGTGATGTTACCTGTCCTTGCTGCTTGCTGCTTGCTACTTGCTTTCTGCTGTCTGTCTTGCTGTCTCCATTCTTGCACACTCACAGTGCTGGAAAGCGGTCTATCGGCGCAAGACGCATATAGTTATCAGCGCATCACGTAAGATCGTTGTTTTTCTGACATGTGAATGCTGTCATCTCCGCACGTGCCAAGACGTCGGTTCAAAGAAACTTCCACCTGCCATCAACCAACCTTTTCTGGACTAGTGGTCTGACCGCAACCGTAGCAATCCCTAGTGCGGCAACGGTCATGAGCATCTGGCCCTTGTTGAACTCGGTTCCCAGTAGATCGAACTTGCCGCTAGGCGCCAATCTCGTTGTGAAGATATCCAAGCCGTAGGCAAAAATCAGCGATGCACTCTCCGCAATTGCGGGAGCAGCGAGCACATCTTTAACTCCCAAAATGTCGCGGGAATGGCTGAGGTACCATTTGGGGTTGAATTCCAGAACTGGATTGTACCGCGTGAGGCCTTCGGACAACTCTTCCTTGGTAGGATCACGATGGACAGGCCGCCGTGGGTCGAGGGCTAAGAAGGGAATGCCGGCAATGGCGTGGGTATAGGGCAGAACCGCCAACAGTTGGCGAGAAGTAATGCCTTGTCTTGTTCGCGTTGCGGAGAGATGGGTAATCGGTTCTGGAACTTGGTATGCTTGTGTGATAATTACAGGATTGCCCTCGCTGCGTTGGTTTGGAATCAATGATTCAAAGGCCTCACCGATGACGAGTTGGTGGCCTTTAGTCTTGCCGTAGCTCGTGAATGAATACGTAAACCAGTTTTCGGTTACCATGGCTGGCATAGGTGCGGCAGTGTCGACTTCTGTGTGTTGACGGCTCCAAAGCACCTGACCTGATAGGGTGTTTAGCAGAGTCGCCGTGATGCGGTCGTCACCGGCGGTGATGATAATTGCCATGTTTGGGTCGAGGTATTTGTACAAAACTCGCCGGTCACCAAGCACTTTGCCAATGGAAGCAACAGGATCTTGTAGGTGGCGTGCACTGATGGTCTTGATGTTTTCCTCTGGAGCAAACGTCCACAGACTCGCATTGAAGCTCTGTGCCCGAATAGTATTGTCCCTAGATGTGAACGTTGTGGATGGACTGGATACGTCAATTAAGTGTTCCTCTCCCGTAGAGGCATCGTACTTGGTGCCAAAGACCTGCACGATACCTCCAGCCGGAGATGACACTGTGGAATTTCGAACACTGAGTGGCCGACTCCAAAGAGTTTTCAGGTTCCCTCGGTCGAGTGCAATCAGTCTCTGTTCTGTAGCACATACAACGATGGGATTGAAGCCCATTTTATCAGTGGGATCTTCGCTCTTCTCAAAGAAATGCCTCACAGCACCAGGCAGTCTCTCCAAATCCTTTACATGTCTCTTGACTCTGTGCACGTAGGCCGCAACAGCATTGCTGTGCGCTTCTTCCTCAATCTGGCTCTGCTGTTCAACTGTTTCGTTGAGCTGTACAAACGAGGCCGAGATCGTCTCTGCCAGAACCTCTGGTCTATGCCAAGACACATTACCATTTCGCAGCATGACCCAATCCCCCGTGCTCAACCAGACGGCGGAGCGCACGGCGGATACGACGTCTCCCCTGGTCGCAACTTCTGAGACGGCGTGCAAGGGGGACACGGTCTCATCTTTCCAAGCAACAACTCCAAGGTCGCCAACGTCCCACCGTCCCAAAGCCATCTCGCTCGTGGCCGAATAGACAAGCACCTCTTTCTCCGTAATTCTGGTGAAGAAGGTTTTTTCCGCGGCAGTGCTCGCTGCAAACGCTCCTTTTCCAACGACAACGGGCAGGGCGTAAGCCTTCTTGGCCTCGTTCCCGGTTACCGAGAAGACTTGTGCCCAATGCGAAACATCACTTTCAAAATGCACCAGAAACGCGTCAGCGCCGCTGTGCAGTTTGACTTGCGTCACATCATCAGCACCATCGATCTTAAACAGTGCAGTCTTGCCCAATCCTAGCAGGTGGACCGCAAGCTGCTGCTTCTGCATCCAAACCGCAACGCTGCCCCTTCCCAGAACGACGTTGTCCGCACCAAGCGTCTCGTCAGCTTTCTTCTCCCCTGTCTCTGCATCCAAGGCAGTAGCTACCATGCCTCCACGCGCATGCGCAATGACAAATACGGTCCTGTCTGCAACCCTAATGTGCCTTACGTGGCCACTGATTCGCGAGGTCCAGACGCGCAACCCATCCAAGGCTCCAAGTCTCTCTACCGTCCCATCACGCAGCGCAACGACGGGGTCCCCTCCATTTGTCGCCGCGAAGTCGACAATCTCATCGTGTAGCGATGCTTTGAAAGCTAACCGTCCACTTGCCGCATCCCATGCGGCTAATCCGTGTCCGTGCGATCGTAAAACACTGTCTCGTCCCGGACGGAGGAGGCCTGGTCCCGCGTGAGGAGCAGTACCCACCGTGTTATCATCCCTTTGTCGCCATACGGCATCTCCGTTTTTTGGATTTATGGCGCCGAAGACTTGCTTTTCTGAGAGGGTGTACAGGAGGTTCGCAGGTGAGGCCGGTCGGGGCGGGGCGAAGAATGTGCTGTGCTCGAGTGGTGGACCGAAGAGTGCAAGGTGGCGGTCGAGGATGCCGACTTCGTCGCTGTGGATTCCGTTAACAGCGCCGCTTAGAAGGAGGAGCAGCGGAAAGACGACGTTCATGATTCCCCCACTGTCGTCTTGCCGGCGGAGGTGAGGTCAATTTTAAGTTTGGCTAGAGATTGATAGGGTTGCTGCAGCTGGACTTCAGTTCATTAGAGTTGCTGGGTCAGATTGTTTCGAGCTCGAATCTGCGCAGTAATTGGTAGCTACGTGTAGGCAAAAGAACAGTCATCTTCGACCATTGCTGTATGTATCTTGCCTATGCTTCTGTATCCTGTTCTATGTCCATTATCCACTGGTATCTCATGTTCAAAGTCCCATTACCAAACCTCCCACAACGCCGCCGGAATCATATCCCTCATCATCCACCAATGCCTCAATGCATTCTCCTCTTGCTGTGCCTTTACGTCCCCCTCTCCAACCCCATCTGCTGCGGGAAACTCCCTCTCCCACTCCTCCCTCGGAACGAGATATTTCCTTCTCATCCTACTCCCCAAGTAATCCCTCTCCGTCGGTTCCCTAAACCTCACCTCCGCACCAGGCTTATTCCTACAGAACACAACAAGATTCATGAAATCGCCCTCCTCCCCATCCCCATCCCTGAACAATCTACACTGTTCCTCCCACACCTTATATACCGTCCTCAACACCCTCTGCGTCATCTCCTGCTCCAACCTCCCCGCATAAAGCACCGCAACCGCCCCATCCGGCGCCATTAAACCGCGAAGCATCCCTAAAAACTCCTCCCCAAACAACCCCTCCGGCTCCGCCCCTCCCGTAAAAACATCATGAACGATATAATCAAACCCCCCTTCCTCCGCATCCGCCCGCCTCCTGACCCACCTCTTCGCATCCGCAACCTCCAGCCTAACCCCCATCGGCAGACCAAAATACCCCCTCGCAAACCGCCCAACCACAGGATCAACCTCCACAACCGTCGTATCGATCCCATGCGCGTAAAGAGCCTTAGGCGCCGTCCCCGCCCCCAGACCTACCACAAGCGCGGTAGCGTCCCTAACCGCATCTCTCCTTCCAGCCTCCGTGTCAATCAACCTCACAGCCTCAAGAAGATGAAACGCCCCAAAGATACTCTCCTCGGTCCTCCACCCCTCGGCCCTTCGAGCGGGTGTGAGTAACCACTCTCCCCCAAGAAGCGAGTGATCCGCGCGCAGGACGCGATAGCCGTTCTTGCTATCCTCCACTACGGAGACATATCCCGTCTTGGACCAGCTGCGGTCGAGTAGGGTGAGGTTGTGCGGGGAGAGGAGATGTGTTGCGACTCCGGGGTTGACGTGCGGGTTCGCGAGAAAGGTGTGTAATACACCGGGCACGGCGAGGGTGAAGAGCCAGTACGGTTTTGTGTGGCTTGCGAGGGCTAGGAACCCCCCCTCGAGGAGTTGGAGGAGCGGTGGGGTAGGCATGCTTCGCGGAAGGTAGTGTGCGAAGAGCCATTGTAGGGGGCGGAGGAGGATGAACGTCAGGGCCATGGCGGGGAGGGTGGCGGCTGTCACTTGGCCGAGGGAGGTGGAGAGGTTGAGGGGTTCGAGGGTTTGGGCGATTGAGTAGGCTAAGAGGAAGGTCAGCGCGTGGCAGCTTAGGAAGCCTTGCGCAATGGGGCCGAGGATGGGGTCTTTAGTTGACTTGATGGTTGAGAGGAGCATTTGGAGGGCGGGCATCCAGACCATGTAGAGGGCGGTGTAGGGGGTGATGTCCGCTTGGGTCCATGGGGAGAGGAGGTTGCGCCAGACGTAGCCCAGGATGAAGGATGCAGTTAGGGTGCTGATGTGGTTGATGCTGCTTGGGAGAGAGCCGTAGACCGGAGCGAGGGTCAGTTGGGATATTTGACTGTTGAGTGCGATTATGACTACATAGGCGAATGACCGGAGGATGATTGGGATTCGAGGATCCCTGGATGGAGTTGGTGGTGGTTGATTTTGCTTTTCCGAGTGAGTCGACTTTCCCTTGCGTGGGAGAGGAACATTTTGTCGACCTTTTGCCATTCCGAGCTGGTATATCGGGAAAGCTTTTCCTGCTCCCCGGACCAATCGCGTGTCATCGTCCACGCTAGGCTACTCCCGCTGTCCTATTTGGGGGGAGCGTTGCCCCGCCAACGATTTTGACAGCTCCAACAGCGCATCACATTTTCCAGCGTGATGTCAGACGGACACTGTCAGTAGTAGATTCTAACAATGCCTCCGCAGGGGTATGGAAAGCGGTCTCACCAGATATGTGAGGTTTTCTGGTTCAGTACCAGCCAGATTGACGACGATCATCCCAACAAAAACACGGGAAATGCACTTGCTGAGCGGGAACTGAATATCGTTGCAAATGAGAAAGTCGCCAAGAAGGATGACAGATCAGCTAAGAAAGATAAGCCTGTCAAGGAAGATAAACCAGTCAAGAAAGATAAACCCGTCAAGAAAGATGTCGAAGCCAAGGAAGACAATATGCGCACCCTAGAGAAGGAGGCCAAAGCCATGCAAGACAAATCATTAAACCATACTATCGGTAAACCAGAGGAGGAACAAACCATCCCCACACTGTATGAGCCACCGGTCAAAGCTTTACCACGCATGGCCGCCCAACACAGTCTTCCGACACCGGACCAACCTTCGCAAGAAAAAGCCTCCGTAAGCTCCGGCGGCATCGAAGCCCTCATAAAGAAACTCGACACTGTCACAATATCCCCAGCTGATATCTACAAAGAACACTGCCAGCCGGTGTTATCCCATACCACCCACCGCATCCGCACATTCCACACATGGGGCACCTCTCTCGCGAAGTACTTCACCTTGACCAAAATAGCCGAAGCATCCTTTGGCGAAGTGTACCGTCTGACGCATCCGTCATCAGCGGGAAGTTCAATCCTCAAATTGATCCCCCTAACACCACCCCCGAACGTCCATTGCGAAATACCTAAAGAGCACATGACGCCCCCTAGTGGCGTCGCTCGAGAAATATCCCTCCTTCAATGCATGTGTCCCATCCCGGGATTTACCTGTTTCCGCGACGTGCGTGTTCTACAAGGCATACCGTCATTAAACTTCATCAAAGCATTTGACACCTTCCGCGAAACTCAGGACGAGAATGAAAGCGAGCTCCCGCACCCGCTAAATGTCCCTTCCAACCAGCTCTGGGCGGTGATTGAGATGGCTGACGCGGGACCCGATCTAGAGGATCTCATTGACGCGGAGCGCACGCGCAACATCTTCGTTATTTGGGAGATTTTTTGGCAGATTGTTCTTGGACTGGCTAAGGGGGAGCGCGTCGCTGGGTTTGAACATAGGGATCTTCATTTGGGGAATGTTTGTGTCAAGGGGAACTTGGAGCCGCCGCAGCAGATGAAGTCCAAGTTGCGGTTTACGGACATTGAGGTCACGTTGATTGATTACACTGTTTCGAGATGCGTGCTTGAGGGTGAGGAGGTGGTCTACTCGGACCTCGCAAAGGAGGAATACGCCTACCTCTTCGATGGAGATGCGGAGTGTCATATGCAGTACGAGATTTACAGACTCATGCGTGGCGCACTGGATAAGGAAGAGTGGGAGCGATTTACGCCCGTTACGAACGTCGTCTGGCTGTACTATATCCTGCACTGTCTCATGGCCCAAGTCGGGCCGTGCAAGGGCATGTCCAAGACTATGCAGTCAAAAGGGAGAGGTCTGAAGGCTACGTTGAATAAAGTACAGACGATGATTCATGTAAAGCACCGCAAAGTCCAGTCTGCGAGTGAACTGGTGGCCATGTCTCTGAGCGAAAAATGGCTTGATGAAGAAGACGTTATTAGCTAGTCATAGATGACTTGATGAGCTAGACACAGAAGACTAATGAGCTAGAGGACCATATCCTCGTCTTCATCCTGCGGTTTACTGTTCGCAGCGTCCCAGTAATCGGCCATTTCGGCGTCGAGTTCTTGCTCCGTCTTCATCGGTCGACGTTCCTGTCCCTGATTCCGTCCATGACCCCGTCCTCCTCGCGGCCGTCTAAGCGGCGATCTCGACCGCGAGAAGTTTTTTCGGGGCACATAGCGATCGATGTTCCTCCCGCGCGGCAGATCCATCCTCTCAAACAGACTACGTTGAGGGCGTTCCCTAGCGCGACCCACCGGTCCCGTCGGGACGATGGTGATGCTTATCGGCTGTCCATTGGCGTTTTGTCCGTCAAAGTCCGCCATGGCGGCACGCGCATCCCGCGCATCGTCGTAAGTCACAAAAGCCGTGCCTTCGCTACGGTCCTGTCGGTCATACATCAACCGCACCGACCGCACGGGGCCCTTGCGCTCGAACAATCCCTACAAATGTCAACACTTCCCCCCATGAGAGCTCTTGCACTCAAATACATACGCGCAACTCGTCCTCGGTAAGATCATAATGGATATTATCGACGCGCAGCTTCGTCCCGTAGTCTTCCTCCTCCCTCCGCCGTCGGCTCGGGCGCTGCTCGAATCCATACGGACTAGGGCGGCGACGGGGGTACTGCTGCTGTTCATCGAAGCGGTCGTGGACCCAGTCGCTAGATTCCCCGTCAGTCCTGTTGTTACATACAGATCAACCGGTGACCAACTTACGAGTCCAAGTCCATCCGTTCCTCGCGGTTCTGTCCGTGTTAGTGTTTCCATTCTCCCGGGCTGGTTAAGGCGCTTCGGCGCGTGCCTTGCGGTGGTAAAAGTCGTCCCGGCGCGGTCGCATCGGTCCTCGTGCCTGGTAGCCTCCTCGACGGGGTGCACCGGCCTGTGAATAACTGTTAGTGTGGATCGGTTGCCGACGGATGGAGAGACCAACAGAGATAATCTCGTCTAGACTGCGGTCCATAGCAATATTTGTTGCTGTTGTTGTGGCTGCTGCGCTGATCGTCGCAGATGCGAGCCATGTGGGTAGGGCCTGTGGTTGGTGGGAAATTCTCGGGGCGTATGCAGACATAAAACGGTTGCTGACTCAGCATTCTGTCTGCCTGGGCGTCTGGCGTGTCGCTAGGGCCTTTGCTCTGGCGACCACGCTCGAGAATTTGGCCTACTGATGGCAATTGCCAGTATTCGGCGAAGATAGTGGACTTAGAGATAGGCATTGGGTCGATGGTCAATGGCCATTGGCCATTGGCAAGTAACTTGGCTGCAACAGCAGCAGAGATAACTATGGACAACATGACTAAGGAGCCGAAATCGCTCTTTTCCTTTCTCAGTTAACAACGGTTCGCGTGCTATTATATCAGCCGTGAGGAGTTTACAGTTTGTCGGATGTCCCTATGCCAACGAGCCACTTCCACTTGAGCACGGCAGAGACGTTGTCGGTCCCTTAAAGTACCTGCAGAACATACATAAGCTTGAGCGAAACTTTGTTTCAAGTACGCCGTGGTACTCAAGGTTGAAACCCGCTCTACGGCCTCGAAGCCACCAACAAAGGCACTAATCGATTATGCCTATTCACTCTCAGCTCCATTTAATTGCCGTGGCAAGAATCTCTTTTTAACCCTTCCCTTTGCATTGTCGGGAAAATTTCCACCAATGGCCAAAAGGTTCATGTTTACTCAGATGATCACGTTCATAATGATGAAGTCGAAGTGAAATATTCCAAACTTGATGTCACAGCAGAGCAAATTGTTCACAGGTCCATCGTTTTGGCCTGAATCAGTTCTATTCGCCAATGTGAAGGGGTTATGCCTGACATTTGACAAGTGGGAGTGGTTGTTCTCTTTTAACCGCAGCAATACATCAAAACACTGCGAAAACGAAGTTTACACATATTCAATCCCTAGCTTTTGAGTTGAGGATAGACTTAAAGTGTGGGAAGAGGTATAAAGTCAATCGCGTAAGCTTGCCAATTGAAGTTTAACCGTCATTGACAACTCTGGGTTAAAGCAAATTGAGCTCGTAGATTTTGGTTACCAAGTGATATACCCTTGACTAAATGCCCCGATGTGAAGGGCTTCTCGGGCAGGAAAACTCGTTGCAGCTGTGTGGCTCAACTTCACCAGGACACCTTGATTTAACCAACAGTATCGGCCAAACTGATGGAGGTCTGCCGGAGACATTGGTGTTGAATGCCACTCACTCAGCTCGACCATATGACAAACATATAGGCTGTAAAGTCATTCGCCCTGGATCACGGAAACCTCTGATTGGCCAGAAAACCCCGCCAGTCTCTGGAATCGATGCGGCAGGAGCAGATTTGCACACCCACTAGCGTCCGACAGTGACCGGTCGATCAACTCGACGTTATGAAGCCGGCAACCCACAAAAGAATGATCAAGCCATGGTAAAGATGTAATTACATGATGATTGGGCCGTCAGCAAGGCTCCGGCACGAAAATCTTGATGCCCCCACACGAAGACTCAACCTGAGCATCAAATCCGCTCGAGCCTGGCTCGAACATGCATGCTAATGCGGTAAGAAATAGAGTGTCTACTTCTCAAGCCTGGCTCCCGGTTTCACATCGCGAGGCTCACGGTGGTGTCAAGCATCGTCACTAACGCGTATGCGGGACATTGCGCAGCCACGCCTCGAAGATCAGCAACTGTATTGTCCTTCCTGAGATTTCCTCAAGATCAAGCTGCATTCGCCATGGGGAATGCGTCTTGCTGTTGTTGGTCATCCACGAACCAACATGATGTAAGGCTCGTATGTATGTCTCACTTGGGCAATATATATTCCCTGATGCTCCCTCGTGGAGGTACTCGAACCCACCAGAAATACCTCTTTTTCATCGATCTCCATCTGTTGGTACTTCCTTTTAGCATAGTTCAGCCTTTGCACCCCACCCACAACATCGCCATCCAAGCTTCCAGTCCCTGCGCAATGCAGTCGCAAGAATGAAGCAAAGCATCGCCACCTCTGCAAAGCAACAGCGTATTTCCCAATGAAGAGTACCCACCCTACGAAATGCATTCTCAAGCACGAAAGCCCAAACGCGCGCTTTCGGAAGGATGATGACTGCATTGACCTTATCGCGGATGCCGCAGGTCACCCCCTCCCCCCCACCCCCTCCCAATTGCTTTTTATGGTGGCTTGGAACTAGTAAGCGGCTTTACAGCAACGTCCTGATCTCCCGAATGCTGATGAAGGCCTGTACATCAGTTGCCGCCCGTGGTGAAGCTGACATGCAATGTGGAAAAAGGAATTGAGTCGTCGGAGGGAATCGTCCCCGACCTGCGCTCGTTCCTCGGACTGAGTCCAGTAGTGATGGTGGGTGTTCCCGACTCGGATAGTTTCCTAGATTGCCAACGCAGGTACTCGATCCGCGAGGACAGTGGTTCTCTGCGAGGTACGAGCTGTAAGAGGTGTTGAAATCTTGGGAGACGGCCATGGTGGATGTTTCCATCTCGGACAGTTTCCTAGACTGCGTACGCAGGTACTTGATCCGCGAGAACGCTCTGCAAGGAACGAGCTGTAGGAAAATCATGAAATCATCCTCAATAAGTCTTTCCTCATTAGATTATGCACATAGTATAAACCAGCTCCATCAGGTTACCCAAAAGATGCCCAGCGAAATCATGAGGCACATTAGTAACACCTCCGCCCAGTCTAAACCCGCAACACGAGCTCCAACGCCCAAGAAAGGCTCGGGCGATTCTATTGAAGAGGATGCAGATGCTGATGATGACCCTGTACCCTCTGGGCCAGCGCTCGCACCCGTAGCCGATCCTGGGATGACTGATATCCCTAGCAATGTGACGACTTCTTGGGTGTCCACCACCGTGCTGGTGACTGTGGATGAAGAGCCTCCTGCCCATGTGGCATGGAGGACGGTTTCGGTCGTCGCTGTGTTTGTTGATGTGGATGTAGCAGTCGCGGAAACCAGGACTGCCACGCCATTTGCAGTCACAGTCACGACTTTAGCGTTGGGAAGGCTTTTGATTGCGTCGCTGACTTTTGAGGGTAGCTCGGAGAGCTCGACAACCATTTGTGTAGTCGTGGACGTGGCGACGGGGATGACTATTGCCTCGGTAATGGTTCGAGAACCTTGAACAGATACAGTGGTTTGCGTACTGTAGCTGATAATGGTCGAGGTAAGCGGCTTCAAACCAGGAGAATCTCCGTTTCCAGACCCTTGACCAGTTGCAATGGTGCTGTAGAGGGTTGTGTAAGTGGTTGCCTCATTTTCGGACACTGTCTCGCTCTGCCCAGCGCTTGAAGTTGTCGATGGTGAAGTGCTGATGAAACGGATACTTGAGGAGGATGATATTTCCCCCGTTGCCGTGAGAGGTTTGGTTGTTTGATTCGTAATCACGGCCGGCGCCGACGATAATGTGCTAACCAACTCGGACGTGGGTTTGAACGAAGTGATTGTTGCTTTGGGGCTTGATGTTTTTGTTTCCGAAGTCGGGACTAGAGATGAGATGGTTATGGTTGTAACTGGAGATTGTGTCGCGGACAATGAAGTGGTGGAGTGTGTATTCATACTTGTTGAAGATTGAGCTTGAGATGGCAGTGAACTTGTGCGCTCTAGCGTCGATCGCGAAGTAACGGTCAGGGTTGACGTAATCTTTGCTGCCGAGGAGGAAGTAGTAGAGTTTTGACCTTTTGTTTGAGACAAGTAAGAGCTTGTGCTCTCCCACGTCGATGGCGAAGTGACCGTCAACGTTGATGTGAGATTTTTCGCCGAAGAGGAGGCTGTATTTTCTGGACCTGCCAGATAGGAATGCGAAGAGGAAGAGGTAGAGACTGGGATACTCGTAGGAAATTGTAATGGAGACGAGTATGAAGTCTTGCTTTTAGATGTTGACGGGAAAGTGGCGGTCGTCGTGGCAATTGTTGTAGAATTCGCGGACGAAGAGGATGTTGAAGAGTCCGGACCAGCGTCTGATGAAGATGACGTTTGGGATAGCGATGAAGTAGTGTCCACTTGCAAGCTGGTACTCTTCTTGGTCGACTGTGGAGTGAAAGCGGTATACGTTGTCGTAGATGGGGTTATTGGTGCTGTAGACAATTCACTCGAAGTCTGTGCTTGGGTGGAAGATGTAGAAGATGTACTGCTTTTCACCTCTGAGCTCGAGCTTTGTGAAGTGGAATGGGAAGTTGAAGTCTCACTAAGTAAGGCCGATTGGGTGGAGTTCGGAAAACTTGTTGAATTGAATGGGCGCTGCTGCCTTTTCGACAGGGTCTGTGATGGTGCCACATAGGTCGGTGCAATTTGAGGCGTGGCGGAAGTCATTGAAATCGAGCAGCTGCCGAGCGGTATGCCATCGAGCCCTTGTACATAGTCCACCAAGCCATCAGGCAGGGTAGTTCCCGTAGGTTTCGAATATACCATCGGCTGCGCAAAGGGTACCATACTCATCGCACTGTCTCCGTTCGTTGTGGCTGCATCAAAGCCTAGGTACTCGACATAGGTTGATCCGTAGGTCCTGGAGCAAAGTTAGAGAACATTCAAACTGTACCTCCAAAAGTACATACAGCTCGTGACCATGGTAGCTCATCGTAGGAATTTCACCTTCGTGGAAGGTTGATGCATACGGCAAGGGCTCCTGAGTACCATACATGTTGACAATACTGGTCATCGTTGCAGTATTATTGAAAACATGGAGGACTGGCGTTACGATCAGTGTAGCTTGTATCGGAGCTGGAAGTGCTATCACATTTGTTGCAAGTCGAAGAGTGCATGACGGTGTGGAGGCGTTGACTTGGAATTGTTAGCTTGAAGGCCATCCCGACGAGTGAACATACGCAGCGCAAGACCGGCTGACAATGGCAAAAAAATCGCGAGGGTGGTCGCGGTTAGCCAGGGTAGATGCATCGCGAGACTCGGTTGAAGTTTGAAATCTTGACCACCGAGCGTATGTTCTCAAAGGGATAAGCTGGACCGGAATGGATGACCGTTGGGGATCCATAGTAAGTGCTTTGGCCACGCTTGTCCAGAGTCTGCTTCATACAGCAAGGCTGATTGTTCGCGTGATCTGCATGGTCAGCATGCGGTGAACACTAATTTCTTTTTGCGCCGGCTTTGCAGCTGAGCTGCAGTGTACCATGTACCACGGATGTGGCTGACAGTCAGCAGTTTTCGCCCCTCAAATCTCGCCCGAGGCCGATCATTCCTCCAGGCCGCTGCCTTGACCTCGCAACAACAAGCATGGCAGATCCCATTTACGTACCCCCTTCAGGCCGATGGGATGGTGCTGATGGAAAATGGTCTTCGTTCCAAATGTCGGTTGGCAATCCTCCCCAACGGTTTCGAGTATTGCCGGCACCAGTTGACACGGTGGTTTCGGTGCCGCTCGCAGCAGTCTGTCAAAATAACCTCTTCAGCCAACGCAAAGACTGCGGTGACTTGAGAGGAGTGGAGAACTATCAAGGGAAATCCAGCCCCGGATTTAATGCAACAGCATCCATAGACAACACCAATATAGTGGGTGGCCCTTATACTTTTCCTCCGTACCAGCGTTATTTTGGCAACCAGACAGCCGGTGGCGCCAGTTTCTGGAATGACAGTGTCTCTATTGGTGATGCGCACACTGTCCCAAAACAACTTGTTGCTGGAATCAATGCGCAAGAGTTTCTTTTGGGCGAAATGGGACTCGGGCGGCTGGAAACCACTTTGCAGCAAGGTATGACACCGGTTCTCAGCCTTTTGAGCTCGTTATATGATCAAAAAATGATACCGCGACCTGGATTCGCATATACAGCCGGGAGATCGTACGTTCATCCACCGATGAACGGCAGTCTGGTGTTGGGAGGATTCGACAAGTCTGGGCTCACGTCCAACTATGCCACAGTAACAATCTCCAGTCCGGATACCCTTCCCTTACGGCTGTACGATCTTGTTGCCGGACCGACCTTGACAAGCCTCCAGCAGCGCCTCATAAGCCACGAGGATGGCATAACAGCTTACATTGATTCTTCCGTTGCTCAGCTCTGGCTACCGAACAAAACTTGTGATGCCATTGCCGCCGCTTTCAACCTGACATATTACGATTCATCCAACTATTACGGCGTCCCGGATGAAGGCACCGAATCGCTGTCGATATTGCAGAATGCTACATTCACTTTCACCGTGGGTTCTGTCTCCGACAAAACGGGTAATATGGTTCAGATTATTCTGCCTTACAGTGCATTTGACTACAATCTCAGTTTCCCGATTGAAACTTCAACAGTTCGTTACTTTCCTTTGCGCAGAGCTCTGAACGATAACCAGATTACCCTGGGACGAGTCTTTCTACAGGAAGCATATATCGCTGTGGACTGGGATGCAAAGCAAATGGTTATTGGGCAAGCCCCAGGGACCTTGAAGCACAACATCGCTTCGCTGAACGATCTATTGAGCACTTCTCGACCAGTGGCGAGCCCTCCCACAGCCTCTCCCACAGCCTCTATAGCACCGAGCCCACCTCAAGGTCCACAAGGATTGCCGAGGGGTGCAGTTGCAGGGATTGTGGTGACTGCCGTGGTCCTTGCCGCAATCTTCACTGTTGTCTCGATATCGTGCTGGCGCAGGAGGCATCACGGCAAGAATGATAGCTGGATGTCCTGCTGGCACTTTCCTCGTCCAAAGCGAACCAGTAAGACTCGGCCTCCTTCTTTGAGTGGAGACGAGGAACAAAGCCGAGGTATGTCTCCCTACCTTGACGACTCGAAGAAGCAAGGCCCAAATGTTTCAGTCGTTGAACTGGTAGAACTGGCTAGCGAGTGCCATATGCCAGAATTAGATGAAGGGAAGGAGGCCAGCCATGTTCATGCGCGCCCCCGAGTTGCAAGACCACTTCTCGGATCGCGGGAAAGCACTGTTTCGGAACTGGAATGTCCTCGGAGCATGCGAGATATATCCGCGGACTCAACATTGTGCAATGATAGAATTCGCACTCCCTCTCCTCGACGGCCGGTATCGCCATCGCCGCTGCACAATTGCACTTTCTCATCTGGCCTTGGCTAAAGCTGCGGCGTGCAGAGAATAACGCCACTATTACCCCTCCTCAATGCGGGGTAGTCCATTGCATTGTCGGCTGACTGCGACCGTCTCCGACTCGAATGCACGCATGTAATACCGCAGGCATATCGGAAAGTTGTTTTGGGATATTTTAGCCAGCCACTTCATGAATCACATGTATATGTGTAAATTCACAAGCCCTTCGTCCAATTAAGAGACCATATATAGTTTACGCCTGCCTAATCCGATTATTCTGGAACCGGCGGCTGGCACATATAAATGAGGCTGCCTAATATTCATTGCTATTTTCTTGGATTAGATTCTCAGGGTCGATAGATCTTCCAGCTCATCTCTAGACTACTGCTTCACTTGCATCGGAAGCAGCGGATCAGACGGATCTTTGAGTGCCTTGCGCATTGCGCACATCGCTCGAGGGCATTCTGGGTACACCTCAGCTGCCCTAATGTTGTGATTGGAAGGCGTTCAGGCGTTCAAAGCCAGTGGCGTCGAAAGTGACACGACGGTCGGAAAACCTTGCTAGTGGGACCAAACCCGTTGAGGACAAAGCGATTGTAACTTAGACACCCGATTGGATATGCCTCAGTGATGATCATTTCCACGTGATTCTCCTCGATTCAGAAAAAAATTCTGATCAAGTGAGAGTCTGAGTTCAAGCATGAAGGTTGAGCCTCTGCATTCCTTCCCACAACAATCGATACTGGCAATAATAGACCCTCAGGACGGCAGAGTACCACTAGAGTCAGGGTTGAAAGCCAATGCGTCCAGAGGTCTGGCACCCAACCTTTGTCGTGCTACAGCCACGGGTTGCCACAAGGTTGTTCTGTTCGTGGTAAGTGGGGGTGCAGGCCCGAGCCCCTATCTCTCCCTTTATCAAGCGACGAACTGCGAGGGTAAGTTTACTAATCGTGCATAAGGACCGCATCTTGCACAGGGACTTTGAAAGTTCCGAGTGTGAGTGGGCTATTCCCGCCTTGGCGCCTCAACCACATCCCCTCGGCGTCCGCTTACGATGCGATGTTATTCAGCACGGAAGCTCGGGCATGTAAGCATATGTTCGTTTAGCCACACACATTCAGACATTTGCAGCCCATCGCTGATCCAATCAAGCGAGAATGATACGACACGTTTTTGTTGTAATTGTTCAACTGGCAATAAGCGATGACATGGCCGAAGTTTTGGCGCTTCCGCTGTCATACAGCCAGAACTACTCGAAGAGACATGTGAAGCGGCAAATGTGAGATTCAGGCCCTATATCGATGTCTTGCCGTTTGGCATGTCCAACTTTCAAACTGCCATCCCGTCCGTCTCGTACTTTCGGCCCGGTCCGAATAGCCGCCACCTAACCTCATCCAGGTCAAAACAACTCGGAATAAAATTCTTTCGCCCTACCATGCATCTCCATGCTACGAGACCTGTTCACAGACCGTATGAGAATGAGTCTTAATGATGAAACCACAGACTTGGACAGCATTGCTCCCGCGGCAAAGTAATCCATGATGACGTTGGCAAATAGATCTACACAGCATACAAGCCATCTTTTGGGATTACACTATCTCAGCGGCCTCACTGAAATGGGACACACCCATCCATAGTGAATACCTAACGCTCCCCAGCTCCTAGCTGGCTATTCATCTCTTGAGAGACCGCATCTGAGACCTCAGCGCCTTATGCTCACTCATACCCGACAAGAGTGCCTTCACACCATGATAGTAGTTGCCCTCTGAAGGCCACCTCGGGTCGTGCCTCGGAGCATGCTTGCGGTAAACGCTCTGATCGCGACGCTGGTCGAGAAGACTAAATCATCACATCTTTGTCAGTGCCCAGGCCATGAATTTGGTCCGGTCTTCACATACCTTCTGGTACCAGGCCAATCAATACACAGATGGATGCAGTTGGGAAGCAGCGGTTCCTGCACGCGTTCCAGAGGAGTCAGATAAATCTGACTCTTCACCGGGATGTAGAAGTCGCGGAACCTTGGACAGCTGCGTCCCTGCGCAACAAGAAATCTGGCTGAGATCTCGGCTGTGTTCTGCAAATGGAAGACTTCCAGGTTAGGGAGCGCGGTAACAAGGCTGATGACCCCATCGCCCGTGACTTCGAATGTCTCCATCAAGTCGTCAGCATGTCCGATCTCAAGGTGTCGCAATTGCTTTAGGCCCCTTAGGCTTTGGAGATCCTCGTCGTCGATGTAGATCTTGCAGCAGTCAAAAACCACTATGAGTTTCTGCAGACTTGTTAGGGCGCCGAGCGAGTCGAAAATTTTGCTGTTATCGATGGGGAAGCTGAGGTTCATGACGTAGAACTTGGCAACTTCCATGTGGGTGAAGATCGGAGAGAGAAGGGGGGATTGCGGGCTTTGCATGTCCATTTCAGACCACGTAGCCCGCAGCCAGCGGACCCATCCTGCAGGATAATCTCCTCTAGGATTTCGCATGAAGCATATGCGCAAAAGTCAAGGCATTGAAAACCGGGGCGTTCTGTTGCTAGCTGCAATGGCGCACTCCCATCGATTATCGTCGACTGCTCTCGGCCCAAAGCAAAAGACACGAGCTGTTTGAGGTTGCCGACCAGCCTCATGATATAGTCCTCTGAACGAGGGCGAGGAGTCGGATACATAGCCAGATCCCCCATCTCGTACTCAATATGCAAATGCTTGAGCCCAGGACATGCCGATGGCAGCAGGCTTAACGGGTCCCATCGCAAGGGTGCCCACTCGAAATAGTGATGGGTGACGCTTGGGTGGAGATACTGCTGAAATGGAATGTTGACGATATGGTCAATTGCCCTCATGTTTGAACGGAATGCCAGATGCGTAAGGCATGGAAAAGAGATGCCCGCCATCGCAGCGTGTCCCTCCATGGTCGTCTCATCTTTAATGGACAACTTCTGGATGGCGTTCGCATAAACTGCCTTCAATTGGCAGGTAGCTTGGCCAACGCCTACAGCGGAGGATCACGCCAGAGGACTTGACCGCCCACGTCGAACCACGGTTTTAATACTTGCATCACGTTGAAGAGCGTTCGACGATCATCCTCAAGTAGTTCTTTCGAGGCTATTAGACACTACAGCTGGCTGCGGATCTTGCTGAAATGCATGGTTGGCGTTTGTGGCAGATGTCTTGAGGCAGCGTCGCCTAAACTCGTCGCTGGTCCTCAGCATGTTCATATTCACTGTCCAGGCATGTGAAAAACTCACGATAATGCTGCTGTACAGTTACGAATCCATCCACATGTAAGGCCAGTCATTCACTCATCACACCGTATCCATCAACAACGTGGATTGATGACTTAGACTCACATGTGCGGAGTGAATCTACATATCGCAACAGTTAATGTCAGTAGACGTGGATTTATCGGCAACTTGAAGTTGTCGAGCTCTACGGGGAGCTCGAGGGATGGGAGCGAGAAGGCGAGGCGGTGAGACGTATGTGTAAATGATGTGATGTCAAACAATGTCCTTCTCAGTGGGATGAGTCCATCTTTATCTAGGCAGGCCTTTGTCCAAAGCCAGGCAAAACAACCACGAAAAACCAAAGCCATCACAAAGGCTATCGCCAAGCACACATGCATCCAAACACGTCATATCAGCAATATGAAGCTTTGGGTACTACCATCAAACTTCCAACGAACAAACTAAACCTAAAACCCCGCCACCAATCAACGCCCTGGTCTCCCACCTATTTCGACTTATTTTCCTCCTCTCAATCCTCTTCCTAAGCCGTCTGAGGTACTCCATCGCCTCCATCCTATCCTCACACCCATCAATCCATTTCTGCAAATGATCCGCCCCTCTCTTTTCTGCTTTTCTCTCAGCACTGACATCCTTCAACTGCCGCCTTTCCCGATTTAGATATTCACTCAACTTCTTCCTCGCCTCCTCCAACTTCTTCACCCGTTCTATTAATCTTCCCTCCACCTTCTCTTTCTGCTGTTCTACCTTTTCCTTCTGCTGCTCCACTCTAACCTTCTGCATCCCCACCATCCCATTCATCTGCTCCAACTTCGCAAACGCAGCAAGACTGGAATCAAATCGAGTCTGCAGGCCTTCCAACATCCCCGCCCCTCTGCTGTTCACGAATAAGCACCTCGTTCAACATCCTCTTAGACTCTTTCAACTTCTTCGACTCTTTCAGCCTCTGCAGCCTCTGGCGAAGACTCTTCTCCACCTTCTCCTTCTGCACCATCAATTTTGCATACGCCGCGTCACTGGCCTTAAGCTGGGTGCGCATGGCTTTGGCGACTTCTTCACTCTCAGCTTTTAAAACGGCTAGTTCCTCCGGGATGAAACCCACTTAGGCTTGTGGTCTGTTCGCATCTGCGATCAGACCTCCATTCTCCGCCTCACGGGTGTTAATCTCCCTGATCTGGGCGCTTACGCAGTTATTCAGCTCCACAACCTTACTATTCAGACGGGCAACCTCATCCGGATCATGAAACTCAACCGGAGATGTCTGCGCTCCCTTCGACACAATCTGTCTCGCTTTCGCTTTTGCGGTCTGTTCTTCAAGACTATTCTGCATCTCATCTACTTTCTTTTCAAGGGCCTCCTTCTCCAGCTTAAGTCTTTCTCTCTCGATCCTCGTATTCTGCAGTTCGCTGCTCTCGCGAGCGAGTCTCTTCTCTGTATCCGGTGGACGATTTGCTCAGACTCTGCCCCTGCTAGGCGAGAGGGGATGTAGCGGATTTCGTCGAATTGGGCTTGAATTACTTTTCTCAGAGTGTGCGAGTCGGTTTCTTTGACCTGGAGTTGGGATGTTTTGAGCTGCGAGTTTTGATGCTTAGCACTTTGTTTTGAGTTCGTCTTTCAGCTTGTTGGCACTCACCTCGAGAGTCTCAGCGCGCCTGCGTTCCTCTTCGTGTAGGGCCGTGAGTCGTTGGACTTTGTTCGTAGCGGTCTGCATTTGCTCCGAGGCGGTTTTGAGTTTGGTGGTTTTACGACCAACTCTCCTCGAGCGTTGCGTGTTGGGGCTTGCCCATTCCGCACATTCTGTTCCAAGACTTGGGCTTGCTGGGTCAGCGTCGCGTGCGCTTGGATAAGTTTTTCGAGGAGCTGTTATACACTCGACCCGTTGGAGATTGCTTGATGCGCTTCTGTGCAGAGTTGTTGTTCGTTGGCTTGCTGCGCATGCAACTGGTTGGTTGCTTGTTGCTCCGTGGTGGTTAGCTACTGGCGCAGTCGGGTGTTTGCGTCGGTCATGTCTTGTTGTTGGGATTTTAAGTTGTTCAGTTCTCTTTGTGCGGTTTGTTGAATTTCACTCCGGTGTTGTTGCAGTCTTGTGATTTCGTCTGTTAGCTGCTGCTGCTTGGTTTGCTGTGCGCTAGACTTCTCGGATGCGGTCTTTTTGCTGGCTACTTTTTGTTCCTGTAGTTTAGTATTCTGGACGAGAAGGTCTTCTTGTTTGGTTTGCAGCGCGCTCAGTTCCATGATCGCGTCTTGGCGGCAGTCTTCCAACTGCTGTTGCAGTCTGTTGTTTTGTTCCGTCAGCTTCTGCAGCTGAGATCGCGATACACTCGATGCTGTGTTTGCGGCTTGCTGGGCTTATGCCAGCTGCTGTTTTAGGCTGTTGTTTTCTCAATTAACTTCTGCTGCTCGGATCGCAGCGCGGTCAACTACGTGGACTTAGACTTTCCTCCAGCTGATATTGTTGCAGTCTGGCATTCTCCCTGGCTAGCTCTTGCTGCTGGGCTCTCAGCGCGCTTACTTCCGTGGATGTGGATTGCTGGGCTTGCTGGGCTTCTGCCTTTTGTTGTTGTTGCAGTCTGGCATTCTCCTCAACCAGTTCCTGCTCTTCGGTTCGCAGCTTCTCCAATTCCGTGGATGTGGATTTTTGGGCTTCTACGGCTTCTATAGTTTCTTTTCGCAGTTTACTGTTATCTATAGCCAGCTCCTGCAGTTGGGATTTCACTCGGCGCTGTGCTTGCAGGTTTCTGGGCTTCTGCCAGCTGCTGCTGTAGTCTGGCGTTCTCTTCGGTTATGTCCTGCTGTTTAGAACGCAGCTCACTCAATTTCCTAGGCGTGGTTTGTTGGACCTGTTGGGTTTGAGCCAGCTCTTGCTTCAATCTGGTGATCTCCTCAGTGAAGGGTTGCGTCACACTCGATTCAGCCCTTGAAGCTTGCTTGAGGGCTGTCAGCTGTTGGTCCATTATGGCCTGCCGCTTGTTCAGCCCCTTCCTCCCTAGCCTGTATCCTAGCTCTTTCCGTGGACAAAGCATTCTGGGCATTCGTCTTTAGAGTTGCTCTTCTGGCATGGCCCAAGACCCGCTCTTTATGCTTAGCCACCAATTTATTCATTTTCCCAGATGAAATTTCATCAGCATTTGCTTTGAAATGTTTTAGACCTTTATTCCCTTGCTCCAGGCCCCGCACTTTAAGCTCCACCGAATATATGTGCGTGGCTACGTCTTCTTTGAACCCTTGTCATCTTGCAGTATTCTATTCTCTTCAACGAGCCTCTGATGGTCAAGCTTCAGCGCATCCATCTCGATAGACGCAGCTTTTTTGGTCTCTTTTACTTGTTGCTGTAGCTTGGCGATCTCATTGAGCAGTGGCTTGATAGTGATGGTATGCTCTACATGCACACCCTTTTGTACTTCCGTTAGCTTCTGTTACAATTGCTCAACTTGCGCTCCTTTGCCCTCCAAATCGTGCCTTAGCGTAGATATTGTGGCCTCTGCAGCGGCAACTTGCACTCTGAGACCGCTTATCTCTGGCTTCCTTTCATCTAGCTTCTCCTGGAGAGCACTCAATTTGTCGCGGAGTTTGCCCTCGCTGATTTGGCGGTTGATAAGAGACCTTTGGGATTTTTCATGCGCCTTTTCCAGGTTTGGGAAACGCTTCTGACTTTCCTCAAGGTCCTCTCTGAGCTCGCTAATGACCCTACCTCACTCTCTGTGCTCCGCAAGGGTGAGTTTGGACATCTGGAAAGGCTTGGAGGTTTGTGAAGAGGTACTTGCTGTTGGGAGCCACTTCTGTAGCTTTGCACAAGGTACCTTTGTTTATCTAGCTGGATGCGAACGACTGTGGGCTCACGAGAACGTATAAATTGAGGCCTAAGCTCTCGATATCGTAGCTTGGGTTACCGGGCCAATCAGTCTTTGTTCTCATTGTCAAATGGCTTTTGTTTGTGGTCAAATTTTTTGTCTCGGCTTTGATGGCTTGAACATGACACCAGATCCAGGTAGATTATTACACTTCCCTGTGGAGAAGCCTTCCTTCCAGTTGTAATAGTTTTGGACAAAGACGTGTAGTTGGACAGATGATCAATTGTTTGTTTATTTGCTTGTCTTTGACAACATCGCTGCAAGCCTCACAACGCCAAGCAACATGACCATTGTAGAGATTTAGCTCTCGTGGGTGAGAGTGCACAGCGACCCGAAGAGGACGGAGCGATAGACGGAATCAGGGACAGGAAAGATGTAGATGTATGTGAGTCAAATACCAGTTGCAGTATGGTAGTGTGAATGACTATATTCAAAATGAGGGGACGTTCAGAATGAAAATTCTGTACCGGTGGGCCGGTGACGTCACGTCGTACACTAGCGGGGCGTATTCACCATGTCACATATGACATGACCCTGAGGGAAACCCTCTGTGAGGGAAAAACCTAGAATGCAGCTGGTAGTGTAGGAGGTATCGCTGACTTGCTATGCAAGTGCCCTGCATACGCGCTAGCGGCGATGCTTGAATCCAACAACCATCCGCCACAATACAGACAATAAGCTAAGTTGAACCAACATAACTTGTGGCAAGAACACCAACTATCCAACGAACTTGTGTAACACGATACCTTGAAGTAGACACGCCATGCAAATACCAACCACATAAAGGGGCCTGATATCGTTGCCATGACATTAAATCCAGTTTCATATGTCGTTGCGATGACAGCTCGGCAGCAGGACGCACAGACCTTATCTTGACGTTCAACATGACTGCTGTTAATCTACTGCCACGATACAGCAGAACCGTGATGCCGTACAGATAAAAAAACTAAGAATGAACTCCATTTGAATAGCTAAGGGGCTTGCAATGTGATAATAGTGAATCCTCCATAACCTGTCACAACAAGAACCACAGGGAAGACTCGTCACTGTCAATTTAAACCCTCTGTCACCGTACGAGTCATCACTCACTCACTTTCACCTTCGCTTTCCTCCCCTTCGCTATCGCCATCATCTAGAACCCCAAAAGCGCCTGTACAGTCCCACCTATCTCCCGGCGCAGCCTTAGACACATACTTTACAAACCTCATCGTCCCCCTATCCCTCAGCACAAGACTAAGCGTGTTCCAGCTCGCCGGGTAAGTAAACAGAATTCCGTCGTCACCGTCATCATCAGCTTTGTATACTGCGGGATCGTTTTTCGCTTTGCGGGAAGTAGAGGGGCGATCGCCAGCGCCGGTGTGAGACGAAGGACCCCCTTCAGCTCCCCCTTCGGCGTTTCCTACCTCATCAACCTCCTCGTCAGCGGCCATGTACATCTCGTACCCACCGACTTCTTGGCCTTTATTGTCCCAGCCAGTGGTAGGCGTGAGGTTAAGAGTATATTCAAGGACTGTTTCCTCACTACCGTGGCGCTGAGCTAGCTGGTAGTCTAGTCCTCGGCGGAAGCGACGGGCAACGACGCACGCTTCATTCAGAGTCAAGTCAGTGGCATGGGAGAGCCACTTTTTAAACGGAAGCGAAGAGAGGAGATCTAACGCTTCTGTAAGAGGGGTTGCTGGGTCTTTTGAGTCTTGTAGGTCCTCGAGGGATATGTATTGGAAGCGGTGTTTGTATGGTGGGACAGCAACTTGCATGTTCGTCTCCTTGTTGTCGAGGGTTTGGATATAGGTTTTTAGTCTCTGGGCGAATGATGGGTTGAAAAACTCGGCTAATTGCACCGCGGAATCGTTAGTGAAGACTTCAGTGAGCTCGTCAACTGTGTCAGGTGTGAGATAACTGGGGGTCATGAATTTGCGGAGGTAGTCAAAGTCTAGCTCTGTAAAATCGACTCCCGGGCTGCCGCCTTGGGGTATAAAATAATTGATTCGCGGCTTTTCGAATCGTTCATCCTTGTTTTGTAGCTGGAGGAGTGAGCTTTCTAACGATAACTTCTCTTCCAAGCCCCGCTCATAGCCTTCTTCGCCTTCTTGCGGAACATGAAACCAGCCGCTGATTGCCATTCGCATTCTGTCTCCGTTTTCCCCGTGGTAGACCTCTTCTACATCATGAAAGCTCTCGCCAGGCTGGACAGCAAAGAATGAGAGTTGATTCCACGCTGGTGGAATGGAAACTGTCCATTCTGGACTGGGGATCTTGTACGTTTTACCGTCATCTCCGATCTTTTTATCAACAGGATACAAGCGCAGAGAGCCCCCGTATTTAGCTCCCCATTTGTCATCAGGATTAGTCAGATACAGAATGTAACTGACCCGTCGACTGCCAATGACGTCGTCGTGGCAAAGTAAGTGGCAACCCGGTACGTAGATGTTGACAGCCATGTCGGTCTTTTGACCCGAAAGGGGCCCTGAACCCGACACTCGGGAAATCCAGTGTCTGAACTCTCGCGAGTATAGGGCATCTCGCAGCTTCAGCAGTGAAGGTAGTCGCTTCAATGCGGTTGGGTCCAGACCATCTAGGTTGGCCAAGTCGCCCGACTGGTGGATCTTGTATATGTCGGTTTCCTTCGGCGTAAAATGAATGTTCTGTAACACCTCATGACGAACGTTGCGTAGCAATGTATCATCTATAAGTTTGGAGACTACGGCATGCTTGTAGGGCTCAGATGCTGCATAGGAAGCTGCATAGTCCAGCACCGTCTTTTCATCAAACAGACCGTCTGAGAAACGATGTTCAATAGACAAATCGACTGCTTTATTAGGTCTAGCTGGCTCCTCATCCTCAGTCTTGCGCTTCATCTTGGTGGCAGCTGACCCCAAGAAAATTGGTAGTGCACAACAACGGAAAGCCGCTGACGTCATAAGGCAGCCTCATACAAAACACCCAACACGCACCAAGCTGTCTAGCAGATATTAGCACAATGGCCTTGCTCGATAGCGTAGGCAGTCATTCGCACAGCGGTGGGTTGACCGGGGCTATTCTACGCGCTATTCTGCGGTTCTTTCAATTCATCATGGCTCTCGTCGTTGCCGGGCTTTATGGCCAAGACCTGCAACATCCACACAACGCCGACAGCAAATATGGGCGTGGGAAGTGGATCTTTGCCGAGATATGTGCAGGACTGAGTGCATTCACGGCCCTGATATATGGTATTCCATTCGTCAAGAGCTTTTGGGGATTTGGGTGGGATTGGATCCTGTTGTAAGTGTCTTTCCACTTTTAGCTTTGACTTTCAGCTATGCAGGAGTGATATTGATAACGTTAGTCTTCTCTGGACAGCTCTGTTTGGCATGTTTGGCAAGATGTACATCAACACGCACAAGACGCAAGCGGGCGAGAACGGCAAGCAAGTCGGTCATACTCGTATGAAGAATGCTGTTTGGGTCGATCTTGTCTGTATGCTGCTGTGGTTGGTTACTGCCATTTACTCGACTATTCTTTTCTTCCGCCATCGGTCTGGACGGACACTGCACACGGGCAGAGCAAGGGTTTAGCGATTTACTGAAAGGCAGTGATATCTTTTTAGGGTAGAGCAGTCAAATACCTAAGTAATGAATGAACTCGACTAGTCTCCAGTCGAACAAGAGAATCTCCCCTGGTTCATCTCATCGGGATCAACATTAGGGTTACCAGGGCACAGACCCTAATGAGGCCCCGCCGAATGACACGCCGACGGCAGTCAGGAATGCGCAGCGACAACAGAAACATGCGCGGCAATGTTCCTCTCTGCCCTCGTTCAAAAGGCCCAGCAGCTCATCGTCGACCCGTCGGGTCTTCCGGCTTTTGGTAGTAACGGTTCCCAGCGCCCGTCCAAGGCGCAGCTGTTCAGGCACCAGTTCCGGCTCCCAGACTCCCAGAATCCACTGTACGAGATTAGTGCCGAGCTGTCACTGCCCGTCAGTAAGACAGGGCGAAAAGGCGGCCAAGATTCGTGGAGTAAAGATGATTGGGCGAGTGATCGAGGCTCGCGTTATGTGGGCCAGCTGCATCTGAGCGAGCAGTTTCTATGCTTCAGCACTGTTTCTACCTCGTTCAGCCTCCATGCCAGCTCATCTGCCTCTGCCGCCTTTACAGGAAGGACGCACGGCACGGGGCCGGCCGGCAACGGCTTCACACTGCCCTTGTGTTCTGTGCGGAGAGTAGAACGGCTGCACTCGCAAAGCTACATGTTTGCTTTGTCTATAACGTCGTGGAATGGCTTTGAATCTGCTGCTGCTCCGGCGCCAAAACTCACAATTCGGCTCGAGGGCAGCAGGCCGCAATGTGAGCGATTTTGTGACGGACTCAAGAAAGGCCTGCGTCAGGGCATCAAGGAGGTTGAGAACCTGCGCTCAGTGGCTCTAGATTGTTACTCGGAGTATTTTCTCAAAGCTGATTTTGAAGAAGCGGTAGATGAAAAGCCGCCAGATACAGGCTTGGGTAGCATTTTCAAGTACCCGGGAAACCCACGGAAGCTGAGAGACCGTAGCAAGATGCGGCTGTGGCACGAATATATGAAAGAGAACGGCAGACACGCTACCCTTGTCAGGCAACCAGACTTTCACCGGTTAATACGCGTGGGACTGCCCAATCTACTCCGAGGGGAGATGTGGGAAATCACGTCCGGTAGCTTCTATATTCGTCTACAGAAGCCCAAGCTTTACCGTGAAACGCTAGAGTCGCACGAGGGCAAGCAGTCGTTGGCAATCGACGAGATTGAAAAGGACTTGAACCGGTCCTTGCCCGAATATGCAGGTTTTCAGAGCGAAGAAGGCATTGGCCGGCTGCGGCGGGTGCTGACGGCATACAGTTGGGTCAATCCCGACGTGGGCTATTGCCAAGCCATGAACATTGTCGTGGCAGCGCTGCTAATGTATGTGATTCCCTTATTCTTTGATCTTGGACTAAGTCTATTAGCTATCTCTCTGAAAATCAAGCTTTCTATCTTCTTTCTATCTTGTGTGACCGCTTATTGCCTGGGTATTATTCACAGACAATGTACGGCACGTTATTAGACCAACGCGTCTTTGAGAGCTTGGTCGAGAAGACGATGCCCGTCATTTGGGATCATCTGGTCAAAAACGATGTGCAGTTGTCCGTCGTATCTTTGCCATGGTTTTTGTCCCTCTATATCAACAGCATGCCGCTCATATTTGCCTTTCGCGTGCTGGATGTGTTCTTCCTCGAAGGTCCAAAGGTGCTCTTCCAGATTGGCTTGGCAATATTGCGAGTCAATGGCGAAGAGTTGCTGGATGCCACAGACGATGGCACTTTCATAAGCGTGTTGAAAAACTACTTTGCACGACTGGGCGAGTCAGCACATCCAAAGTCGTCCAACACAAAATTGCGGGCAATCACAAACTTCCAGGCTTTGATGGTCGTGGCCTTCAAGGAGTTTGATGGCATTACGCAACAGTCCATCACCGAGCAGCGGACAAAACATAAGGCAGCCGTGTTGGACAGCATAGAGTCCTTTGCCAAGCGGACCTCTATCCGCAATCTCGGCCCTGAAAGCAAAAAACTAAGTGTAAATGACCTTGGTTTCCTGTATGACCGCTTTTATGCCGTGCTTTATGAGCGACGGCAACGGCTGCAGATGATTCAGGCTGAGGAAGAACGAAAGCAGAGGATTGCAAGAGCTCGGAGATCGGAGCTGATACCGGGCATCCCGCAGAACACGCCTGAACTAGGAAGAGTGGCTCTCGGTCCAGGGAGCTCGTCGGCTATGGATTACGATGCATTCCGGGAATTTTTGGCAGGTATATCTCGATGGGCAGTCACAGATTCCCCAACTCCAGAGAACGGCCAGCCTACATCCTTTGCCAGCAGCATGCGGCGTCGACCCAGCACGCTCAGGCCATGGGGCAATGGACCAGAGCCGGCAGATCACGACTTCATGCAACGCTTATTTCATAAGTGGGATCGCAACCAAAAGGCAGAGCTTGGCCTGCAGGAAGTCGTTTACGGACTGGCACCGATCAAGGGCGATCGCGACATAATGAGCTCGATTGCCTACTTTTTCGACCTTTACGACGACGATCATGATGGCAAGGTTGACCGGGAAGGTATGCTAAAGATGTCAGAAGCGTTGCTTTTTCTCAGCAGAAGAGGAGTTCCCAGTGGACCGGACAGCGAAGGTAAGGGTGGGGCCAAGGATGACCAGTTCCTGGGCGTTGTCTCGGCCTTTATACGGCGCTGCTTTGAATACGCTGATCCGGGCCAAGCGGGCAGTGGAGAGCTCCTCCCGAAGTCTCCGGGCAGCGTGCACAGCGAGAAAAATATTGATAAGAATGCTGCACTGGATCCTCAAAGTCCTGTGCACATCACGCTACCCACTTTCAGAATGTTGGTCCTCGCCGATGAGATTCTGGAATCATTCTTCGATTCTGGCTTTGCAAACTCCTTTCATCTCGCAGATGCGCCTCTACCATCATCAACGGTTACATCACCCTCTTCGCTAAGTCGAAGCTCAACCTCTTCCTCCATCCCGGGCATAAGCACGGCCGGTGCAGGCGCAGGTGTTGTCGGCCCCAGTAAAGGCCTTCGCGGCATGCTCGACAACATAGTAACTGACGGCATGCGCGTTGCAGTCGAGGTAAGACGACGGATGGAAGACGCTCAACACCAAAATGCGTCAGCAGCAAGAACAACACAAGAGTCCAGCATGGACGACGCCGCTAATGACGACGACGATCAAGATGAGGATGATGTGGATCTTTTAGACGGTGCGGATGCGAATGCTAAACCTGAAGTCGAGGTGGAAGCTGTCACTCCTGATGGTGATGTCATTACGGATGAAGGGCAGGTCAGGGAGAACATTGAGCAGGATGGGAAGTAGATTTTTCATTGTAAGCTCACATTTTTGTCCATGTATGATTGTCTTCAGCTGTTGCATTAGGCAGTCGACAACGCATATAAAAGTGGGACAAACGTCTGATGGTAAAAAGAAGCGTGGGTCTTGTTCAGGCTTGTGCAGGCCATTTGTCCAGTCTGCTTTAAGCGGCACCGTGGCCTACACGAACCATATCCTTTCAATGACTCGCATTTCCCTCTTCATCTCCCTCGCCCTGCATAACGCATTCAAATTTTCATAGTGACGGCGACTTGTCTGACAGATTGGTCCGACCTTTCATTTCTCGTTCACGAGGCGACATTGGTAAAAGCAAAAGACTGGCTCCAGGTTTGACGGGCGAAGTGTCTGTTGCACGTGGCCGAGGCAAGGGGTGAAAGTGGACCCCGGGCTTGGCATAAGTAACTTATGTTCTCTTGCCAGTCTCTTAATATACCTTTCGAAAGAAGGGCAGTTAAAGGGGATGGACTGATAGTGTGAGTACACCGAGACGTAAACATATATATTACGAGGCGGTGGCATAATGTCGATCCTTGCCGGTGCCTCGGCATGTCCATCGTATGATCGACATTTTTGTCGCTAAAAGATTAGTTGTTTTCTTGTATATAGTTCCGCCCGCCGGCTCGGGCGGGCAGTCGCGTTGTCTTTCTTTCATCGCTGTTTCCTGTCCACACCAGTGATATATATTAGTTAAAGGGGGGGCGAAACGAGGGGACGTTGTTCATAGTCATCACGTGACACATCATTCAACTAGAGCTGTTGTGCTCGTTTGGTAAATCATGATGCGAATGATAAACGCTTAATTGCCAGCTGCTCTCATATGCATAACTCAGGATGATTGTCAGGCTTTGTTCGCGATGTTTCTGCGCGAGCATTATCGTCTTGCTTGAAATGAATAAGGCGACAAGTGTGATCCCAGTTAAATGTAGTCAGCACAATGAGACTATGGGTAGGAGGACTCTTGAAGTGGTTTACAGGCTCAGGTTTGAGCAACACTTTACCATACGTGGCTGGAGTCGTATACCCTAGCGCCGTTGCTGGCAGTCCTTGGATAGTCCAGCACAAGAATACCACCGCGTACCACTGGTCTCCCCAGACTCAGAATGTTCGAGCAGAATAAGTTGGTCTATCTGTACTGGTTGAAGTCTCTTGTGTTTTCAATGTGTTCATCTTGAAGCCTTTCGATGCGGAAGATATCTCGAAAATTGATTTTAGACCCAATAAGCTACAAATCTCTTCTGCGTTATCTCAGCGCACAATAACAAAACACGTTAAAGTAAAATGCGCGGGCTGCGTCCACAAACAACGGCACGCAAGCGCGCTGAAAACCACATAACAAACTCTACCCTCTCTCTCTTACTTCCTTTCCGCAAATACATTCCCACCACAAACCTCCTCAACTACAGCAACTAACAGCAACAGCATCCAACCATGTCCATGCCTACAACACCACAGGGCGGCTCGCAAGCCCCCTCGCCTATGCAGATCGACAGCTCCTCGCCCGAAGACCACGAAGCAACCCCGATGGAAATCTCCCCCAGCGAAGCAACTAATCCATCAATAAACGGGCCCTCCTCACCGACAGTATCCCAACTCTCAACCCCTCATCTTGAACCTCGTATCATCCTACCTCGTTCTCTACGTCTCGAACCCCCAGTTCCCTCCTTTCCCACAGACCCAGAGTGCAACTGTCCAGAGGATTGCACAAGCATCCTCTGCCCAAAGTACATCAAGCAAATCTTCGCCCGCGAAGCATCCCTCCTCAAAGAAGAACAAGAACTCTGGCGAAGGGGAGGAATTACACGCAACAGATGTGATGATCCCTCCACTCATCTCTTATCTGAATACATGAAGATGCTCGAAGAAGCGGGTTGTTTTTATCTGGAGAGACCACGAGCGACCCCTCCCCCAATGAGCGCGAATACGAATGTGAGAATTAGGGTGGAGAATAGTAAGTTTTTGGTCATTTCTTTCCTGGCAGAGCACCCTTCCTTAACCTGGGCGCTTACTTGCCCGCCCGGCTACCTTAACCCCTTTCCTCCTCTGATCCGCTCCCCCACAAGCCACCCAGTCACCCAACCCGCCCGCCCGCTTTACTGACGTTCCAGTGCTACAACAAGTCGTCTTCCTCACCGGCCGCTTATCAATCTCAACAGTAGGCGAGATCAAAGTTGTCCTCGCGGATGAAGATGCCAGATACCGAGGGTGGGATTTACTCTTGCGACCTCTACTTCGGGGACAGGATATTAGAGTCGTTCCCGCTTGTTACATTACGCTGACATGGGGGGATCGGATTTTGAGGGATGATAGAAAATCGTTGTGGGAGTTGGGGCTTAGGGAGACGAGAATTTCGTTGATGGTGAGGTACTCTTCGTTGGAGGATATAAGACCGTGTGGGAGATGTGAGTGTACCAGGGTGGAGGTGGAGAGGTGGCTTCCTAGGTAGGGGTTGGGATTAATTGGGTTTTTGATTCGAGGGTTTTGTTCGGGAAGTTGAGGTTAGGCCATTCGTGTGGACGGGATGGTTAGGTAATCGCACTGGTGTTGATGGCTTGATGACCGGTTATCTCTGATTATTCGCTAAAAGGGCGAGCTTCAGGGCTTTTCTTTATCTCCGTAACCGTAACGCGATTACTTGCGATGGCTACAATCAAGCGATGCCTGCTGTGAACTTTGTCAATACACTTCTCAGTGTAGATGCTGTTTTCCATCTCAAAGAGTGTTTTTGTGAATATTTTTAGCTTCTGTCAATATTTCTTGGCGGAATGGAACACGGCCCGCGCCGGGCCGGTCCGTCAGCCCACTTGAAATTTGATCATTCTGCACGGGTCTTGTCCATCCGACTGCGCTTGGCGAACTGTAATAATTGTTTAACGGTATCATATGTCTTTCTTTTTTTCAGTTGTGCTTATAAATTCTTCATCTAGTGCGCTGTTCTCCTGCAGATGAGTTGGCATATCTATGATGAAATATGAACACGGAGAGTGGGAACAAGAACAGTATCTGTGATTATGCTCTTGCATTGAGTGATATTGTCTTCTTATTGTATCGAGGTATTGAGGAAATGAGGGGTTGAGGTGAAGTTCCACACTGCCCCACATTCCGGCACGGTCCAGACCGCATTCGCCGTGATCATGTCATGTGACGTGATCACGTCCCAGGGAAACGTCCTTTGTGAGATAAAAACCCGAGAAGTTTAGCCACACATGCTCACGTGCTCATAGTAACGAGGCTTCACGCCAATAATATGCTCGCTATAATCAGTCCTGGCCTGTGCAAACGTCTACTGATTAGTCTCCCTCAATGCTATAGCATTATTTGCCAATCTATAGAAAGGCAAACATAAAACCATCAATTTAGCTTTGCCTGGCAACCCATTCCAATATGCTGGGCTCAGATTGTTTGCAAAATGTTCTATCTAGAGCTGCAAACCTGTGTCTTGTCCGACCTACTCCGGGAAACCGACCAGTTATCAAAGATGAGCATGTCTGCTTCAAGCAAGCTTAGACCACCATTTCTGCCTTAGCTGGCTACCTGTTAGTTGTCTGCAATGCAAGAGACAGGCTTTCGAGTGTCCTCTCCAACTTGCATAGGTGGGTTTCCTGGCACTAGTCCTTGCTGCAGCATGCATAGATAGTCACTTGAGATCAAGAGGGATCCCTATGCCACCTTAGATCAGTCTCGTACCCTCAGTGTGGAACTCGTAAACATGTAGCCGCATCTTTGGCTGCGGACAGCATAAGAGTTTCTCCAGGTTTGCAGTAGAATCTCTTCCGCAGTGTTACTGCAACGACGCGGTCCAAGATATCAGACCCACACATATGAGCATTCTCATGTGCATGCCATGAGTACACTCGTGAGCCCTGTAAACGAGGAGCATTGACTCTTGAAGAGCTCGGGTGAAAGCAGAAGACCCCTCAGTAAACGTTCTCATCCATAAAAGGGAATACAAAAATTCTTGGCGTCTCCCACGGTCCGAGCCTTCTACTTCCCTTCTAGTTAGAGCCCATTATAGCTTGAGCGCGTCACAGGCAGTGTATGTTTTTGTTTTTTTTTTGCGCTCGACACATCAGTTCGGAGTTTTCTTCCTTTTTTGACACGTCCTCCTCATTACTTCTCCCCAACACCCTTACCTCAACACTCCTTCAACATTCTTCCTTTTACTACTGCCAGCTTCAATCATCATGGATCGCAATCTGACGGTCGAGGAAATTCAGGCCATGTCGCCCACTGTGCGCCTCGTTCCTCAGGAAGTGAACATGTCGGTTGCGGCCAACGGCAACCGACGTGTTATGTATTCTGCTGGCACTATGCCTTCTTCCAAACAACTCAATACCAAAGAGTCGATTATGATCGGCGCTAGTCGTGAAGTGCTCACCGCTGCTGCGGAGGGCGATTCTGATTTTGGCAATGAAGACCATGGATGCCATGGAGGCTACTTTGAAACTGCCCACAGCGGCTCAAACGCCGATAAGGGAAAGGCCAAAGAAACCGTTAAGGCTCAGGGCGGC
This sequence comes from Piedraia hortae CBS 480.64, assembly GCA_010093745.1. NCBI lineage: Eukaryota > Fungi > Ascomycota > Dothideomycetes > Capnodiales > Piedraiaceae > Piedraia > Piedraia hortae. The sequence goes on from MU006000.1 coordinate 43,434, forward strand.
AATATTGATTCGGCTTCTCCTGCCACCACCGCTGGTCCGCCGAGCGAACTGTATGACTCTTCCAACACGGCTGCCGAAGTGGCTGCCCCGGCAGGGTCGGTGCGTTTACCTGTGAGCCCCATTATGTTTTTGCGTGGAGAGAGTATTGCGTCCCGTGTGGATGCCATTATGGGTCATCCCGCTCGCATTGCTGACGCTAATGGAACCAAAACATCGTCCTCCAAGGATGCCGCCAACACTGGCAGTGCCCATGCATCCGCGCCATTTGGAAACGCAACCCCGAGTAATGACTATGGTTCGTCTCGCTCATTACTCGCCACCCATAGTCCCGCGAGCGATGGCCATGAACATCAGGGAGGAGGCAAACACCGCATCTCTAGGATTGCGGGTAAGGTTGTCCGTAAGGTCAAAAGCTTGAACCTTAGAGATACGTTCTTGCCGACGCATAGCGATGTGCGCGCTTCGCCTGTGCCCACGGCCCGCCCTGTGCGGGCGAGTGCCACTATAGGCGGCACGCCTATGACCGTCAGGATGCCGGTCCGTCATAACGTCGCCACGGAGAACGTGCAGCCCGGCGGTATCGGAGCGGGCGGTATCCAGTCAGGAGATGTTAAGTCGGGCGGTGGCCCATCCGCAGATGGTTCTCACACCGTCAATGTGCGGTCGGGCGGTGTTCAGCCGCAACCGGATGTTCAGCAGAAGCTCGTTGGTTCAACCAGCACAAATTCTGGAGCTTCCAGCAGTGATATATTGAAGAGAATCATGAAAAAAACGAAGGGCGCGTTCTCCAAACGGGATTAGACAGTAGCTGGTAGCTGGTAGATGCTCCTAATGAGTTTAGACCGATGAGGTTACTTTGTGTCTGCTCTTGTTGTGTACCAATCTCGATGCTCATCTCACAAGATGCACCTCGTAAACTTCAACGTTCACCGTTAGGTAAGTAGTAGCATGACTTGTTCAATTGTGGGTATCTCTCAGCGTGGAGTTGACATGCATTCCGCCGTGAAAGAAACAGACCTTTTCTCGTCAGCATTACTTAAGAATCAACATGGTTTGGCACCTGTAACTTAGCAAACCTTGCGGCACAATACAAACTAACCATTATTTCAGTGCCGCTCGTTGGGTTCGCATGAGACCATTCCACTTGTCAGTGCTTTCTACGCTTGTTAGTTCCTTTTGGCTTGCGAGTGCTCTCGCCCATAGACTCTTCCTCACTACCCTTATGCTTGCGCTTTGATCCGGGAGCCGTGGTGGGAACTTCCGAGTCACCGGTGGCTGCCTGCTTGTGCAATTTTTCGGAGTCTGTATGCTTGCGTTTTCTACCTGTTACCGGTTTGGATCCAGTCGCCTTGTCAGGATTGTCGCTCTCCATTTCGATATCAAAGTCCTTATGCCTTTGCTCTTCTGCTTCCTCTTCCGCCTCTTCCTCGTCCTTATTCTCTTCTCTCTCGACGTCCTCTTCTCTCTTCTCCTTCTCATTCTCACCCCTGGCTTTGGCAGCGTTGGTGCTCTGGACTTCGTCCTCTTGTGCGGCCGGCTCCAGGTTATTATAGTAGTGCGTCATCCAGGCCCTGTAGTTCCCATCTTCATCGTTCAACTGCTCATCGATCTGCACATCACCCATGATAAACCATACGGGCGGCATTTGAGGAATCACGCCCTTCTCGAACAAATTTCGTATCTTTTCGAGAGTATTCATGATAATCTCGTAGTCTACAGGGTCTTCAGTGCAGAACTTCTCTTTAAACTCCTCCATGTAGTTGAGCGGAAACGCTTCGTCGTTGGTAAGGTTTCGCTTTTGTTTTTTCAAGTTAGTCCGGCGTCTATCGGCATATTTGCTGCCAGGCTTGGAGTAATCGGCAATGGCTGCTTCGTGATCATTATTGTGCCTGGCCAGACATCTCTGGTATTCCCTATATCGATCATTGATGGATTTGTTCATACGAATTTTAAACTTTGCCTGTGGACGCCACGTAGCGTAGCGAAGAAGCTGGCCTTCGATGTAGTACTCAGCAAGCTTGAAAGCCTCCTGCCTCTTGGCTTCCGGCTCCCTTGACTTGACTTTTCCGGGACGTTCTGCATGCTGGTAACATTTTCGGCAAAAGGTATGTCGCACCTTTCCTGGGACCATGTTTGCCTCGAACCGGCTCCCACCGAAGTATCTGTTGGCAGGGTTGCGCTGGTACTTTCTATGCGAGTGGTATGTCATGCCCGTACTGCACATTGGATTGCCACAGCGCCATGGCTTGTCAAGGTCGGCATACTGTGGGGCAATTGAAGAAGTTCCGAAACCGGTCGGGTTGCCTTCACATTTGAGCAGAGCCACGGACCGCAGCTTCTCCTCTTCCTTTTCCTCTGCGGTGCTTAGTACCCGGGACCGCCTCTTTATAAGTGTATCGACCGATGCGGCAGGGGCAATCTGCGGTGTCTCAGCTTCAGTCTCAGACTTCTCATTGCTTGGACTGGGCTCCGGAGTGGATGGCCTGACTGCTATAGTCTTTACAGAAGCCTGAGCCGTAGCCTCTGTTTCGACTGCATGCTCAGGCGCAGAGTCCTCTGACATGTAGGAAGATGGGCTGCTGCTCCCGTTCTCCACAATCCTAACTTTCATATCTGTGTGTGATGGATGTTCTGCTCATGTAATGATACTTGAATGGTGAGTCTAAGAGTGGCAGAGGGCAAAGGATTAATATCGAATATGTCGTGTCCGTGGATCGGTGTCACTGCAGAGGTGGGCCCACGTGAGGACTCGATAAGTATTAGCGTGGTAGAAACATAGCATTACATGAGAGCAAATGACATCACATGATCAATGTGCGGTGTGTGATCGACCGAGCACTCAAAAGTTCGCTGGTGTCTATCTGCAATATACCGAGGGCTCGGCTGGTCAGAGTTCTCTGAGAAGGATATCATTTAAACAGCAAGTCTTTGATGATGGCTTGGCTTCCAGTTGGAAACGTACTGGTATCGTTCTCGGTGGCTTTATATTCCTATATAAATCTTCCTCAAGCTGCACGTAATACAGTCAACTCGACGGGATTGACTCTTCGTCCAGGCCTCATGCTCATTGTCAGCCTCTACTGAACGGCAGTGTATGCATATGCGCTCAATCATTGGGGAGCGCCGGAAACACTTGCTGCGGGGGCAACACGAGCAAAGTGTCAAGCGGTAACACCGCAGCCAGAGCCAGGTAAGCGTGGCAGACTCGTACTTCGACAGTGAGCGCTACGGGCATGTGGTGGGCGTGCGTCCAGGTGTGGCACATCAGATAAGGCATCACGTGCTGGAATTTTTTTCTGGTGCCAAGCAAACATTGCAAGAAACAACGCCTCTAAGATCCAGTGGAATCTTGGGTGGAAGCACGACTACAGCACACTTAAAAAAACAATTAAGCGGCCATGTTTAGCTCCAAAAAGAAGAAACAGTCAGTGGTGAGCGAAAGCGGGCACCGCAGCCCCATTCAGCACCATGACGATAGCGAAGGTCTCCTTGCTGCTGAACCTGAGCGTCTTGAAACACCAACTAACTGGTTCAAACCACGCCGTACCTTGAGCACTCTCCGCAGCCAATCGGCCCAAGGCCAGGCTGCATCAAGCCATAATCCGAACTTTGTGAAAAGTGTTACTGCTCATACCAAGCAGCTGACCCGAAGGCTATCAAAGGCCGTGCTTCCCAAGAAGGAGCCTTTCTCTGCAGAAATAATCCCTGGTTCACTGGTCAGTCACTCAGGAAGCATGCGTGTGGATCTGATTTCCCTCGATGAAGCGCAGCGGCGGGCTGCGGAGGGCGAAACACCTTTAAGCATCGGCCACCCTCGCCCTCTCGACACCATTACCGAGGACTGTGCCCACAATGTTCCGAGTCACCGCTATTCTTCTTACGACTACAGCTCATTTTCAGGTAACCCCTACTACAGTTCAGTTTATGGGAACCTGTATGACTCTGACTCGATGTCTGATCAGCAATCTACAAAGGAAGGACGAGTGTCGGGAGGAATTCCTAAACCGTGATGGCGCCTATGGCGAGGACATAGCTGTGTTTTCTCTTCAGTAAAGTGAGTAGCCATCTACAAAGGACAGCTCTAGTTGTCCACAACGCTTTGACACATGTAGTATCCTGGCTCTACCATTGGAATTAGCATCACCTGTAAATTCTCTATTCCATTCCCTCGACTACCTTGATAAGCGAAAGTATGTTACAGCAGAAGCGCTAGATGTTCCGGTTGACCAAAAGATTACCCAAAGACCCAGCTGCCATTCATAGGCCATGACGTATGAATCAGGAAATTTCCTTACGGCTACGAGGCCGTCTATTGACGAGACACTTACGTAAATGGGGTTTAAGGCTCGGCTAACACCCGCTAAATTGCCTGATTTGGAACAGTGAAATTTGTTTACGCACCATTCTCTCCACCCTTCAAAATTCAGTGAAACCCTCTTTTACAGTGATCACCCAAAATGAATGCGTCTATACCAGCTTGTACCCCTTCCCAACTCTACGCCCGCAGGGCCTCGTACCATTGGACGCCCCTTCAGCCGATTGGGGAAGAAGAAGACGCGGCCGATAGCCTCAAAGTGTCTGGCCAGCACGCCTGCAGCTCTTCCGCCGGCGCCAGCATCAGCAGCGAACATACAGACCGCCAGGTCTTGCAACGGTCTGTCACGACCAGTACTCCCCACAGGCGGTTTCGATACGACAAGCCCCTTCCGCCTCTGCCGGTCACCCAGCCGGCAGCAAGGCCACGACACAGTTCCCCGCCAAGCAGCCCGTGGTCTACTCCCCCCAGGGGATCGAGCCTTTGGCGGAGGGCGTCGAAGAAAGACAACCAGCGTCAAGGCCGCGCAACGCTCGCCTCCGCCGAGCTGGAGTACGGCAGCGAGCCGGCACTCATGTTCGGCGCTCTTGATCCCGCCGCCAACACTCCCGAGCCGGCCACAAATCCCCCGCCGTTCTCTCTTGTCGCTCGGCTGCAGAACCAGGCTCGGGCGGCCATCACCAAAGATTTTTCTCTTTCCGCTGCAGAAGCCGGGGCCTTTACGGTATCTCTCACAGAAGGCAATGGCATCCACGCGCAAGATTTTCAGCGCGTTCCACTCAAAGGCTAGCCAGGACGAGGCTGCCCCGCCAAGAACACATGTGGACAAGGCTAAGTTCTTTCGGGGTCACCCGGAACCTCTGCGCTCACATCCGCAGGACGGCCCGGATTTTTGCGGATAATCTTCTTAAGCCGGCATCTGGTCCATGATGGAGTTATGCGATATATCTGGTAGAATGTAATTTTAAGATTGTTGTGGGGTGGAAAGCGAGTGTCCAAGTGACTCAAGATGTTCTTGATGTGGTGTCATCTGCATGTAGGCTGCCTTTAGCTATACGTACACCTGGCTTTGAGCATAGTCGCCATTGTAGTCTGCTCACGCGGCTCTTGCTTGTCGTCGTTCCTCGGTCAAGTGTTGGGTTCTCTCACACGTAGCCTGCCAACAGATTTCAAGGCTCAGCAGGCGGTAGTCAGTTGGAGGGTAGCGACCACAGCGCAGCTTGGTCTTCTTCCTTGGCTCAGCGCTGTAGTCGACGGGATGAAACAAGGTTAAAGCTCCTTCCTCTTTGGGCTGCCTCCTTGTCATTGCAGAAGCTTGGCAGACCGATGCGCCCGAGCATCAGGTTTTCTGCCATTAATCTGCATTGCAATGCTTTCGCTATTTATGGCAATCCTGCACGGCCCAATTTAGCTGCTTACACCTCCTGTCTTCGGCGCAAATCGAGTCGCTCCAAGGGGTCGCAGCAGTCCCCAAACCAAGATCCCTGTTACTCTTTCTTCTGGAAGGGCGGCTAGGTCCGAGAGTCTAACCTTGTTCCAGATGCGACGCGTCGCGACTCGACATCTGTGCATTTGCTGATCGCCGGGCCATTGCTGCTGCCTACAGCCAAATGTTGAAGTAGTCCAAAAGTGCTCTGAGTACCCAGCTTTGCGTGAGATTGCCTCATTGAGGAGATCAAGATCGGAGCTGGCGGGTCATCCACCGAGGAACATTACTCGGCGTTGTGGCTGTTCAGTGCGCAAATGGACTAGATCATACAGGAAGCTAAACGAGGCTAGAAGATAATACACATGTTCCGCGCTGGTCTGCGGTCATCACGACGTCTCCTTCTCCTCTCCCGCCAGTGTCTGTCAGACGACCGACCATGGACATCCCTACCGCCGCCGCGCGACACGAGCTCCCGTCGAAGGACTTGTCGAGTCACGTCCACAAATGCCTCTGTCACGTTATGGTTCCTCCTCGCACTGGTTTCGTAGTACGGGATGTTCCCCCATGCCTGGCTGACCTGGAAAGCTCTGGACCGCGATACGGCTCTGTCCTCTTCCAGATCGCATTTGTTGCCGACCAGGACAATGGGCACATTGGGATCGCCGCGTTTGATCTGAATTATTTGGTCGCGCAGCTCCATGAGCTCTTCCAGGGACGAAAGCGAGGTGATTGTAAACACGAGCAGAAAGCCCTGGGCGTCGCGCATGTATGACTCCCGTAACGAGGTGAACTGCTCGGTTCCGGCAGTGTCCATGATCTCCAACACAACATGGCGGCCGTCGATATCAATGGCTTTGCGGTATGAATCCTCGATGGTCGGATCGTAGCTCTCGATGAAGATGCCTTGAACAAATTGGGCTGGCAGACGGAACTTTAGTAAAGTTCAAATGGCGGCGCCAGACTGCATACCAGTAAGACAGCTCTTTCCCACCCCGCCAGACCCAATGACGGCTATGCGGTAGTCCCTGCACCGTTAGACCGAGTTCCGACTGCGGATCTGAGCTGCTCTTGCCTGTGATGGGCTCGAGACATGGCTCGAGAACGCCGACGAGGCGCGCGTCGACTTCTGCTTGGTTGGAGCGGGCCGGCACGAGCCGGCAGGGAATGGTTTGTAGAATGAGCAGAAAAAATCAAAGGAAAGACGATCTAAGGAGCGAAAAAAAGTGCAAGCTTCGTGGAAACCGGGCGAAGAGAGTGGAAAAGAAGTAAAAGGTCCCCCCAACAACCCTCCCCCGGCCTGTAACAATTTGCCGTACATATTTTGCGGCGTCTCCTTCAGCATCCCCTTGGACTTTATTTTTTGGATGTCGGCCCGGCCCGGACGATCGCGGAACACCGCCGAGAGAGACGCTCGTCCCGACCCGTCGTTTCCCAGAAGTCCCCCGCGTGGCTCCGCGGCCCCATTTTTCAAACGCCACGAGGTTGACACGTTACGGCATGGATCATCTCCGCTAGGAAGCTCCTCGTCGTCTAGAAAGTTCTAATTTGAGGTAAGCTTGTGACAGATGGCAACGAAACAAGGCCGGGAAAGCGGGATTACTTCCGTGCAGATCCCTGCGGTAACCTTGCGCCAATGTCGGGAATTTTCAATGACGACGGACCGGTCGCCTGGTAATCCTGCTCTTCGCATAAATATGGCAATTCAGCACATCATACGCGTTGGCCACGTTCAGCAAATTCAAGCGAATGCGAGGCAGATCATCATGTTCGCAAGATTTGACGCCCCAGCTGCCACTCTAGTTAATATTGCGCCTTCTGCATGACGCGCAAAGTGCTACTCATGCAACAGTCCAGACATTCCCTGTGCGAATGTTTCACTGCCTCACAACGACTTTGCAGATCGAGTGCCGGAGATCCCTGCCCATGATCATCCTTACACAAACCGCATCTGCATGCGCCATCCGTCTTTATCCCATACCCATTGCTTTTTCACGGGCATTATGTAACTGCAGATCACAACGATATGAGGCCCACGGCTTCAAGCGCATTCAACTTTTACACAAATGAATTAACCAATACAAAGTTGCATCGGGCACTGTCCTAGGCTGTGACTGGTTGGTTATCAACCTTGGCACTGACCAATTGAAGTGTTTCCCTCAAATTCAGAGAAGGAAGCATGTGCGCTCGTTATCAGGCACATGAGCGAAGCGATTCCCCGCTTTCTGTCTGGTGAGCACTAGTTGATTACCACTACCTCAAGTGACTGAAGCGATCATATCATGGGGTCGTGGTCTTTCACCCGGTTTATACGAGTCAAACATGGGGTCAGAAGACAGGACCGTCACAAGTGGGCTGCAAACTTCTGGCAGAACAACATTCCGAGAGATCATTGGGCATTTACAGGCGATCTGGAGGCAGGGAGCGCCTGCTGTTGCGAAGGAGTTGCAATCGGCAAGCCCGAGCCCAATTAGCATGGCCATCACTAATGAAAAGCAGTCCGTACAGAAGGCCATGCGGCGCATGGTCCACTTCGAGCTTTATAATGTCGACATTTGGCGAAGTATCAACGCCCTGGTCGTGAGCTTTAGCCTTTGTACCGGAACGAGACAAGTTTTGTGGCTAGCCTATCCAGGAGGAGCTTCTTCGTCGAGACATTTTGTCCAAGGAACAGCTCGCTGTTATCCGAAAGGGCATCCCAACTTGGTGCGGCCTTCGGTCTCGGCTGAACATTGTGGGGAGCGGCCCCGCGTTGTTCGAGGTTGTTCAGGCCTTCAGAGGCATGGACGGGATCCTGCCGTCTCAGTCACAACGGCGATGGCAGAGGCCGTGGCGGTTTGGGTGAGTTTCGTTGGCCGAATCAAATCCAGGCCACTTTTGCTAATTACAATACGTGCAGCGATGGAAGGCCGAACAGACCCGGACAACGTCCTCCGCCGGCCTGAACATACACGTCTCTGCCAGTTCCGATCGCCCCTACAGTGAGCTAGGCGAAGCAGCCAGGTCGGTACTGTCAGGGCTATCGATTTCAGAATTTCTGATGTTTTATAGGCAACGCATCCTGCAGGAAGACTTGGATGTATATGGATGGACCGAAGACGATGATGTCTTTCAGGTAACCAGGATATGGCTGTGTATATCAATATATACCTGGTTCCATGCCCGACTTATCGACCCGTTTAACATTCGACGAGAGTGTGGTATGAGGGCTGGGCCTACACTGCGCCGGAGTCCATAGACTTCAGGTCATCCTTCGCAAGGTGGGTGGGTTCTGGGAGAAGCAGCTCATCGCAGCGTGTTTATATCAACTCATCTTATTTGCTATACTCATCATTCATTGTCCAAAACGATGGTATCATCCTTGCGCCGGTAATCGATTCAATATTGAACATGTACATTCATCAGTAGTAAGTCATGGTCTTGCAGAAGGTATTGAAGAAAAGGTTGTGTCAAGGTTGCCTAGATGTTACATATTGGATGCTCTATGTACATAAAGTCTTTACATTTCAAATTTGGAGAGTGGTCCTTGTAAATGAACGCTCACATTCAGTTCAAGTGAAGACTTGAAGTCTTGGATTATCAGTCACCATTCAATCCAGATTTCACATGAGAATAGAGACGATATTACGCAGGTACCGTACCTGTACTAGTTAAGATATCGCGTATTAAACTCAGAGTCATCTGCTTACTTTTGTGGGGCGAGTGCCAAGCTTCATCTACAAGATTAATGTACAGGTGACATCATGCTGTCTCGGACCAAGCCACGTACGGTGTATATGACTATGGAAAGTATAAAAAACCCGATTTTTCCAAGCTGGATGGGCGAAAAGGTGTGAATACTCCAGATATTCCAGACTTGCCCGCAACGATGCACTCCGAAAAAGAGTGGACGGCTCCCCTAATTTCGCGTTGAATACTGCAAACAAACATGCACATACTGTACGCCAACCAGGTCGCATAACGTAATTGAAGCCTTAAGACGACGCGAGAGAGTATGTGTGGAGGCGTGTGTGGCCATGCACGACGCAGCACACGATCATTCGCCCCCGGGGACAAGTAGGATGCTATCTGATCACACATAGAATATATTACCCCAGCAGCTCTGTACAATCACAGCAAACGCCATCTAAGACTAACTGAAACCGATCTTTAACAACGCGCTGAGGGAGAATGTCGATCTGGAAAGGAGAATATGGTATGGCGCTCTGCGCATTCGCGACTGGCTCTTCACCCCAGTCAAGGACCCATTTTGCACAACACTCCGGTAGAGAATGTCGATCTGGATAAAAGAACACGGTAGGGCGCTCTGCGCATTCACAATCAAGTCTTCACTTCAGACAACATTTCACATTGGACAGCAGCAGCTTTTTACTCTAGTCAGCATCTTCATATCAACTTGCCCCAAGTGAAGGTGCCATTTCATTTTCCAGGCAGAACTCTTGCCCAAACGCATTCCCCTTCAAAACTCTCTTTCCATGCCTCCAGCCATTCTCCAACCAAACTTCCCGAACCACATCTCCAACTACAACCCAAAACACCATACCATGTCACTCTTATCTTTCCCGCGGGCCGATGACAGACTCGCCTACCTTGAACGGGACGTCAATCAGCACGTCGAAGCCGTTGAAGAAATGCAGCAGCACCAAGACGAACCAACGGTGCGCATTATCCAGCAAGAGAAGCTGCTCGCTGCTGCATCAGCAGAAAAAGATGCGAGGTTTGCAGGAGTAATGAAAGAAAATGCTTTTGTTGAGAGAGGAGCTGGCTTGTGCCCAACGCGCGGGCCATGAACTTCTGCGAACAAACGAGCAGCTGTCTGCGGAGGTTGCCGAACTAAAGAACCATCTGGAGGCCGAGCGTACTGCATGCACTGGAGCGTGCCAAGTACATGAGCATCAGCAGTTGGCCACTGTCAATGCCAGGCTCAAGCGGGAATTGGCATCGATCAAACCCCTGGCTAGCATGCGGTATAGCAGGTTCAAGCGGAAGATCGCGATCCTCATGCGCCTGCTGGTCGAGGCGCGGAAGGAGGAGAGTGCCGCGCTGAAGCGCTAGCTGGAGGAGGACCGGCGTGGCACGACACCAAAAAGAAAGGATGCGGAGGAAGATATGGATGAGGTTGGTGGGCAGGTGACGCCGGATCCTTCCTCGGTGTTGGGCTCCGATAAGCAATTCCACGGTTCAGGCGAAAAGTCTTCCCCGACCTCGAAGGACTCGTGGTCTGACGATCAGTCAGACGGTGAGTCAGACGAGGACGAGGTCATGGAGGATGCTCACTCTCTTACCCCAGATCGCCTCCCCATGGCCAACACCCAGCTCTAAGAGGAGCTGTGCTCGGCCCGTCAGATCGGCCTCAACGTCGCCGAAGAAATCCAAGACTTCAAGGACCAGATCGACACGCCAGTGTGCCAGCTGGAAGAAACCCAGCGGGCTGCGTGTGCGGGATTGTGCACCATTCCGCATCACCATCATCTGAAGCAAGAGAATCGGCACCTCCGCGAGCACCTGGTAGGGGCTCAGCAGGTCGCATTTGCCGTGGACAAGGATGTCATCAAGTCGTCACGTCCTTGTTAAAGTAGTGGCATACTGAATTCTTCTCTTACCCTCCCGTAACAGAAAGAGACTTGGTACAATGCACCTACCATGCATGATTTGGCTGGGGAAATGCGAAGCTGCAAGTGCAATACCAAGGCGTCGCTTTTAATGGGTATGAAATTATGCGTGAGAAGTATTAGATGAAGACCGAGGTGTAATATTGAAGCGTTTGAGATGAGCGAGGTCAGAATGTAGACCTATAAGGAGAGAAGTAGCAGGACCTAGTGCGAAGATGCGGTAGCCGGGGAGTCAAGTATATGAACATGCTAGAGTGAGGTAGATTCAGAGGGTCTGATGTTAATACCTATCGCAGTTCACGATTTCACAGTATAGGTACTAAGGAATCGAATGCCAAGCTTGAAGCGAACCGGGCCGCCGTTGTATCTGAGCGTATCCATTGATGTGGGGCAGCATTGGAACTCCAAGGTTTCGTTTATCAGCCCAGTGACTCGACTATCTGAGATGAGATGTCAATTCATCAGCCTAGCCAGAATTAGTGTTCCCCGAAAATGAGATTTGAAAAACATAATTGGATCTCAAAAGGAGCCACACCCTACCGCATGGGAGTTGAGAACATTCCCTGGCAGGAGTGGTAGAAAAGCAGGGAGTGTATTATCCCCTTTGCCGATTGCCGCGATTTTGCGCCATAACACCCATATAATTGACCCTTTTAGCCGTTAAGCAACATCCATCTTCCACTTCATGTCGTCCTTTCCATTCCGGGAGTACAAGGCGATCAAAGATCGCTTGAGCTTAAGATTCTTGTATTGAGAGTCACTCCTTTCTCTTTCCACGTCCCTCTCAGATCTATTCGAACCGCCAGGGGTTGGGAAGTTGGGCTGGGCATATTGGTGTGATCCCGCACGACCATGCTGATAGGAGGTGACCTCCCGTTGATCTCGGTCACGCTCTCTCTCCCTTTCCCTAGGAGTGGATTCTCGGTTCACTGTATCTGTGGTTTGGGCCGGGGCGGGGCGGTAGTTTTCATGATCCGCGGAGCTTGGGGCATACCTAGAATCTGTTGGATTCAAGCATCGCCGCTAGCGCGTATGCAGGGCACTTGCATAGCAAGTCAGCGATACCTCATACACTACCGGCTGCACCCTAGGTTTTTCCCTCATAGAGGTTTTCCCTCAGGGTCATGTCATATGTGACATGGTGAATGCGCCCCGCTAGTGTACGACGTGACGTCACCGGCCCACCGGAACAGAATTTTCATTCTGAACGTCCCCTTATTGAAAATAGTCAGTGACACTACCATACTGCAACTGGTATTTTGACTTACATACATCTACATCTTTCCTGTCTCTGATTCCGTCTATCGCTCCGCCCTCTTCGGGTCGCTGTGCACTCTCACCCACGAGAGCTAATATCTACAGAATCCCGTGGTGGATGCGAAGGATTCCGCGAATGCTCTCTGGGATGGTGGTCCCGATCCTGTCCGGCAAGTGAGGGGGCAGCAATATACAAATCCCTAGGAGCGGATTGCTGGGGAAAAGCAGGGGGAGTGCCGTAGGTTCCGCCAGGGTAGGCCTGTTCCGGGCGGGAAGTCATTCCGGGGGGGTAGAAAACCTGTCCTGGAGCTTGAGCGGGATGTCCTGGCGGCTGGGCGCGTTGTCCTGCAGTTTGGGCATAATGTCCTGGCGGCTGAGGATGGTATCCTGGCGGCTGGGGATTGTATCCTGGCGGATGGGGGTTGTATCCCGGCGGCTGGGGGTTGTATCCTGGCGGATGGGGGTTGTATCCCGGCGGCTGGGGTTGGTATCCGGACGGCTGTAGCGGCTGGGCATAAGGTCCTACTGGTTGAGCGTTATATCCCGGGAGCTGGGTGCGGGATCCTGGCGGCTGGGCGAGCTGTCCTGGCGATTGTAACGGTTGGGTAGGGTGTCCTAAAGGTTGAGGGTTATATCCTGGAGGGGCCTGATATGGGTAGTTGGGCCTGTAAGATGGATCCGAGTAGGGTGACTGACGGGAAGGCCAAAACTCCTCAGGACGACCAACAACTGGCGTGACTAGAGTCTGGCAACTTCGATCATCGAAGCGCGGTGATTCCTCCCGACGGGCGTCTATTCTCTTCTTGGAGTCATGATATGTGCTCGAACCTACGTAGTCATCGTCTACGGATAGTTAGTGGCCCAGAGCATGGGCGGTGGAGATATGACGCACTTCGTCTGCCGCGCCGCTGTTCTGCCCTCCACTTGGCAGAATCTGCACGAAGGTCCTCGACCATAGCCTAGAGGGTTAGTTTGGTGGCAGAGTACTCTGCACTGTGCATACAGATGTCAGGTTACGGTAGGCCTTGATCCAGTACCCATGGATACCCTGTCAACATGTCAGCAAATGCCTGAACTTGCAAGAGTGCTAACCTCATATTCGCCGGTGCCAATTCCCGGGCGCACTGTCGCATCGTCTCCCAGGTATCGCTGAATGTCACCAGATATCACAATGCGGTCGATTCCTTCGCCGGGTACAAACCACTGGTGCAATTTGAACTTGGACATGCGGAAGTCCTGAGAGTGTCCGAATATGCGGGCTGCAAAAAAGTCCTGGAAACGATGATGCCCAACGTTAACGGCGTCTCCAACGACGGTCTGTGCAGAATCACGTGGAGACAAAGGATAAAGGCCAGAAAGGCTTCTTATATTTACAGTGGCGCTGCAGCCCAACGCTAGGCTCCGGGCAGCCCGACGTCGCACACGCAAGGCTGGTCGACTTAGAAGCAAAACACCATGTCCTCCCTCTTGCTTACCGGCCGCGCCTTGTCGTAGCCTAGCGTCTCGGTCGCCTTCTTCATCGCGCTCACCATTGGTGGCGGGCCGCAGACCAGGATCTGTACATCCTTGGCCGGCGCCGGCAGCTTTTCCTTGATCATCTCGGGGCTGACGAATCCCACCCCGCCTTTCCAACCCTGTGGCGGATTGTTTAGCACATAGTACACGTCAAAATTGGCGTCTTGCTGCTCTAATTGGCGCAGCTCGTCCTGCAGCAGTATATCCTCTGGATTGACGTTGGCAAAAATAAGGTTAATCTGGGTGCGGTCGCCTCTGCTGCGTCTTCTCAGCACAGCGCGGATAATCTGCAGCATGGGAGTGATGCCCGTACCACCGGCAATCATGCCAAATGCGCGAACCATGTTGGGCGTGTAAACCATGGCGCCCTTGGGGCCCTTGACCTTGATCGTGTCCCCAAAGTTCAGGGTAGTTAGGTGGCGGCTGATATTACCTGTCGGGTAAGACTTGATGAGCAGGTCAAAGTATCCGGGCGTGGTGTCTGAGCTGATTGGGGTGTAAGAGCGGACAACTTCTTTGCTCTCCACTGCGCCGGTCTTGGGATCGGTGACATTGAGCACAGCCGCGACGGAAATGTGCTGGCCAATAGGCAGGCCGAGGATGCTGTTTGCTGAAGGCAGTTTGAAGCGATAGATGGCCGTGTTGTGGGATATGGCCGTCTTCTCAGCCAGAGGGAAGTTGGCATATTTGGTGGGATCCAACACCTTTTTAGGTCCTGCATCCCGCTCGTTAGCAGTGGGACACGGTCACGGCGCAGTTGTTGACACCCACGATTGGACACGAACTGAAAGGCTCCTAAGGCAACAGCAACAGCTACGGCAATGGGCACAAATGACGGCTTGACGGCAGCAGACACGGCAACGAGGGCAGTCGAGGGTACATAGACACCCCAGACGAAGCGTGGGGAGGTCAATGTAGAAGCCATTGTGGCCGGCAGAGCGAAGGACGTTCAGAAGGTGATGGAAGTGGCAGGTGGTGAACATATTTTTCTACGAGTCATGTCTGAGCGGGGGCGGGGTCTAGCAAATGTGCAAATTGCTGATTCCATTCGGCAATGCCCCGCTCCAGCATCACCGCCATCTCAGCGCTGTTCATCTCGTCAAACTTCCGCTCGCTTGACCCCTCCACCTCACCTCGCTCCCCAATCTCCGCTGCTGTTTGCCGGATGAACAGCGACATGTTGTCCAGCGCCTTCTTCATGTGAGCAGCTGTCATCTCCACTGGCTCTTCGGGGCGAGAGGAATTATTTTGCTTGCCCCTGCCTTTGCCGAACCGGCTCTTGGCGACGTTTTCAACCGCAGCTGCGGGGCCATCACCGTTGGCAACCTCGTCGCCGCTGCTGCCGCCGGCCTTTCGACGCTTGGATGGGGATCCATTGGCGGCGGCTTGGGCAGCCTTCTTGCCCTTCTTTCCAGGGCCTTTGCGTCGAGGGCTGGCTGGGACGGGTGATTGCGATCGCTTGATCTCGGTCTCTTCGGGCTCAGGGTCTGTAGACGGTCAGCCAAGCAAATAAAGACTATCCCACAGCGACTCACCGTCTCCTCGGCGTCTTCCAGCCCGCTCTTGCCGTCTTCCAGCGGCTTCTGCACGAGCCTGCTCACGCTCCTTTTCCCTTTCTCGCTGCTCTGCCTGACGTGCCATCTGTGCAGCTTCGGCACGACGCTTCTTGGCCTTTGCCGTTCCCTCGTCATCTGACGCCCCCTCGGTGGCTGTCATGGAAATCGAGGCTGTGCGTTGGCGCTTCACATCGGTTTTGGCCCTGGATAGCGTTAGCAAATGCTCTAATGCACCGCCAGTTGCGCTCATACTCCTCTCCACTGCCCTCCCTGCTCCTCTTCCCATTGGTCTTCGTAGCATCGGGGTTTGCATCGCGTCTGCTTTCTTCCAATGCTCGCCGCAGTTGCTCTTCTTCAACATCATGCTCCTTACTTCTCATGGTGGCGCGTCTGCGCACCGACACCGAGTCCATGCTGGCACGCGTGATGTGTGCCTCCCGTTCTTTTCGCGCCCTCTCATCGCTGCGGCTGACGGAGGCTTTGCGCTTGGGTTTATTAGCTACAGGCGCATAGATGGAGTGCTTCTGGCCACGCGAATCGGTCTGCAGCGAGTGTTCCTTGGGCTTGCACTCTTCGCAATAGTACTTGTCCGGCGTGCGGCTCTCCTCAACGATGCCGACGCATCCACCGTGCTGCCAAACACCACAACCGTCACATTGGATGAAGAGTCCGCCGACCTCCTCGGACTGCGTATCAATGCCGTGAAAGGCTCCGCTCAGAGGCGGCCCGGGATAGTCTTGGGATCCGCACACGCAACGTGTCACGTCATCGTCGTCATCTTCTTCCTCTTGGACCTCGTGCTGCCGTCCCATGTCTTCTCCCTCTCGTGAGGACCGCGACCCTGCCGCTGATGCAGACGCCGATGCGACCTGTCGCACTGGACGATTCGTACGTGAATTGGACGAAGACTCGGATGCTGGCGCTTTCCGCAAGGCTTGTGGTTGATGGTTTGCGCGTGTTGAGCGTCGACCGGGCGAAGGCATGTCTTGAACGTTCAATGAGAAAATGATCCGACGGACAAGCTGATTGGTCTGTGCCTGGCGGTCCTCGGTGGGGCTCGGGATGATTCCAGGATTGGCTAACTGCTTTCGTCATAAAGCGGGGTGATCTGCCTGAGCTCTTAAATAAGCATCATTTCCACGTGATATGTTGGCATGGATCTAAGTATCATAGCAGGGTAAAGGAGCCGGTAGAAGGCTCGGAATAGATTTGCGTAAGACATTATGAATAGTGTACTCATTTTCCAAGCGCTGCAACGGGCAAAGCATGATGCATGCAAGCAATACGCGATATATCAACCGGCATATCAGATTAAATATTTCTGCATGTTCACCCGAGGTTTGAAAACTGTAGATAGACTTTATTTTCCTCTATAGATTGAACGTAGCTTGAAGGAACTTTCCAGAGCGCCGTTGGGCCAGCCATCAGATGCCAACGTTTAATCCTCAAGCCCACAAACTTTTGTAGTCACTAAACAAAGGTTGCAGACGTCGTTTCAGCATGCATAGCTATCAGGTACGAGCACTTTTGACGCGATAAGAGCAAAGGTCTAGGCCATCCGGTAGCTTGATCCCTGTACGGGAATGGCTGCATCGAATAGCGTGGTATGATGTCAGAGCTCGGCCCACCGTGAGCACAAAGCACAACGCCTTCAATGGGTAATAAAGAGGGATTATGCCCGATTGCGACTGCGCTCACGTTGCGACGACATGGACGATCAGGCGGAACTACACGGCGATAGTTTAGCAACGCCTGACAGTATGATGTAATCCTAAATGCCCCGCGCATGCCCCTCCAACCGCACCGCATCAATAAAACTCCCCGATTCCGACGTTTACCGCCTCTTTTCTTCCTACATTCTCCTGTTCAGCAGGCCAACCCCTTTTCATAATCTTCAGTAGTTAAACATGCTGTCCCCGCTTCCCAGTGTTCTCAAGAAAGATGGGTTCTTGCGGAAGCTGCACACCCGCAAAGATAAATCAAAGAAGAATGAGGAAGAAGACCGGGCTACTCAAGAACCAGACCTGGCTGGCGAGCCTTCTTCATCAGTTTATCTATCTCAGTCACACGTCAAGTCCGATCCTGCTCTGCCAGTGCAGCGTCCGCCAATGATTAGTTTTCCCTCGCAGTCGGCGAACTATGCTGGTGAGGATGATGAGGATGAGGATGATGAGGATGATGATGATGATGAATACGCTCTCGAATCAGTCCCGCCAACACCGCGTTTGGAAATTCATCAGGCTGAGGATTTGATATCGTCATTGGAGCCTCTCACACAGACGGAATCGCGCACATCACGTACAAAAATCCAGTGGGCATCGAACGTTGAGATGACACGGAGAGAGCGCCGTCCGAGCTCGGGCGCGCGTAGCCGCCGTTCGTCGATATACCAGCGCACTGCAGACGGTGAACACTTGGAAGGAGTGGACTTTGGCGTCGGCTCCAAGGCTCGTCGGGTGTCCATCTTAATTCCGAAGGAATTTGATCTAAAGCCATGTCCGCTGGTGGACCATTTCAAACTATTTGCGCGTTTCCAGAAGAAGCATATTGGTGAAGGCGGCGCGGCAACGGTCCAGTTGATGCAGAGCAAGACGGCTGGTCAACTAAACGGAGAAAAGAAATGCAACAAAATCTACGCCATCAAGGAGTTCCGTGCGTGGGATAAGAACGAAGAAACGGAGGAAGAATATACCCGCAAAATCAAATCCGAATACGCCATTGCCAAGACTCTGCAGCACCCCAACATCGTTGAGACATACCGCCTGTGTTTTTCCGATCATGGCTCCCGCTGGTACCATGTCATGGAATACTGCGACCAGGGCGACCTCAACGATATAATCCAGACGAAGCAGTTTTCCCGCGAGGACAAAGACTGCATGTTCAAGCAGCTTGTGCGTGGTGTCGACTATCTCCACGGCCACGGCATCGCCCACCGTGACATTAAGTCCGACAACCTCCTCCTCACACGGGACGGCTGCCTCAAAATCGCCGATTTCGGCACATGCGACGTGTTTAGCGGTCCCCATCCCGGCTTCCGCAGTCAAGGCATACCCGACCCCGTGCAAGACGCATGCGAGGTCCGCTTTTGCGAGCCCGGTCTAGTCGGCAGCAAGCCATACATGGCACCAGAAATCGTCTCCCGAGGAGGGAAATACGACCCACGCGCAGTCGACGTCTGGAGTTGCGCAATCGTCTACGTAACATTAATAACAGGCGGCACACCCTGGGAAAGTGCCGACCCCTTGGTCAAAAACTATGGAATCTATACTCGATCCTGGGAAGAATTTGAACAGAAGTTCCCTCATGTCGATATGCTTGGCGAGGAGTATCCTCCATTGCCTAGCTTCGCGTCCTCGAAGCAGTTTGCCTCGTTGGGAACTCTGAGCATCAGAGGCATCATCATGGCTATGCTCAACCCTGATCCGGCTAAGCGAGTTCAGATTGATAAAGTCAAGTCGCATAAAATCATTGATGAATTCGCGTGTTGTCAGCAGAAGGGTTATAGTCAGGACTTGAAGAACAGACAGAGGAAGGCTTTGCATAACCACTGTATTAAGAAGAAGTAGAGTAATCAACAAAGGTTTCATTGGACAAGAAGCTTTTACAGAGGATGAAATACACCAATACAATATTTCTTTCTCTTGGTAATCACTTTTCTTCCATAATCTCATCAAGCACCAGTTCCCTTAGTCTCTCCGGCGGCGGTGTAGTCTTGGACCTCATCTGGGGCTTGAACGAAATCCCATACGGGATAACATGTTTCAAGTCCATATCCGGGGTGTAATTCTCATCCAAGAATACAGAGGGATACTCGTCATCTGTTTCTCGTCGCTTCGGTATCGGATCCTCTTTCTGTGAACGCAGAGGACAGGTCAGTAAAGCGACGACTTTGGGATGGGTCGGTCTTTTTCTCGCTAGAGGAGGAGGTTGCACCTGTTCCGTGGTGGGAAAGGATATGTGCAGGGAATTTCTGTTTGGTTGGATGCGGGTTCGGGAGATGGAGGAGTATTTGGATACCTTTTTTCTGTCCGTCTTGCGGGGGGAGGTCGTTCCAGTGGAATTTCTCTCGCCATTTTCGTTACTTGGTGAGGCTGGTTGGGAGACGACGTCTGAGGCCTTTGGTCGGGGTCGAGCAAGTGGGATTAGACTTCGGGGTGAGGTTGCTCCTGAGTTGGGTCCCGAGCTTGCTTTTGTTGAGTTGACTGTCCTGACACATGGTGATTCCGATCCGGAGCTCCGGGCGGGGCCATCATCTGGTCGTGGGGGTGTTGCGAGTCTTGGTATCTTGGGTTCACCTGGGTTTAAGGTCAACGTCATCTTCCCATCAGGGGCCGCATATGTCTGGTCGTTGCTTTGCTGGGAGCCTGCCTGCTCAGCAATACGCTCCAGTGCCTTGACCTTGTCTAGTCTTGTCGATCGCCCAAAGACAGGTGTATGGCCATCGCATGTTGCACAGTTGGGTGAAGACTCCTGCAACTGGTGCTTGCCTGCTGCTGTCGACCTTCTAGGGACGCGTGCAATGTGTAGTGCTTGCTCGAACATACGCTCAACTTTCTTGTCATGACCTGGTCCCGTAGATAGTTCACCATTTCCTGATGCCTGCTCTGACGTGAGCTTCAAAGCAGTCGACTGGTTTGGTTCGATTGGGCCTCCAACTGAAAATGTGAGGCCATTGCACAGTGGGCTTTCTTGCTCAGGCTTGAGCTTCAGCGCCTTGGAGTTGTCTGGTCCAATCGGCCCAGGTGTAAACCCATTCCATATTACATTGTTAGACACAAGGCCCAATCCCTGGAGATAGTCTGGCCCCGTCGACTCTTCAGAGACAGGTATACTCCCACTACCTGCAGCATACTCCGGCCCCAAATCCTTTGTCAGACCCATACACGACCGGCGTAAGCCATCCATACACTCGCCCTCGAGCCTCCTCCACGTCTTCTCCTTGGGTACTTCATCGTCCCTCCCATCGACTCCCACTGCTATCACCAAGAATGCCACCAAAGTCCCCAACACCGTCTCCCCTCTGTCCATCCCCCCAGTCGACACACAAACATGAAACATCACCTCCCCGGCCAGCAATGGATTCCTGCGAAGTAGCACCACCGCCTTCCCCGTCGCCAAATACGCATACATCAATCCCTTCCTCACCATTCCATCATACCCCCTCGCCAAGAGTTTCGCACACTCCCTCGTCGGCCCATGGTTCGAACACACCGCGTCCGCGAAGCGGGTAATCCCTCCCAAACCCTCAACAAGCAAATCAGTATGAAGATCCAAGTACTCCACCCCCACAACCCTCTCTCCCTTGTGCATCACAAACCCTGTCGACGTGCCCGATGACTCAAACTGCACAGTTCTCTGACCAAAAATTTTTGCAAAGATCTCGAGGAGGGGAATTTCCCTCAATACCGTCTCTAGCTTGGTGACATTAACTTCCTGAGCGCAGAGCATTTCTACACCCTTTGAGGGGCTCTGGAATTGGCAAGAGGAGAAGATGTTTTGCACGCTGGAGAATAAAATGTCCCGCTCCAGAGGGAAGGAGAGCCAGGGGATTACACTTTTCGGACAGAGTTCCATGCCGGTTAGGAAGATCGCTTCGCTTGCGTGGGGAGGAATGGAGAGGGTGAGGGTGTGGTTTTGGGAGATGAACTCGGTGAAGGTTTGGTGGGCTGCGGGGGGTTCGTTTGCTGAGTGTGGTTGTTGGACTGTGAGGGTTGGGATGCGTGAGGTGAGGTTTGAGAGGCCATCTTTTTGTGTGGTATGGGTAGACTTGGCTTGCGGCCTGTTCTGCTGCGCTGTGGTGAGCTCCGAGGAGCTTTCTTTTTGTGTGTTGAGAGTAAGCACAGGCTGAGGCCTGGGTTGTCGTACTACGGACCTGAGGTAAGGCATTGTGTTGTGTGGTGGCTTAGCGTTGGACACAGTGGGAAAACGCTTCGCGCTGGTGCTGAGAACGGGATGGATGGGTGAACGAGAGCGAGAGGGAAAGAGAAGATTGGCACCTGAAGTGCACTTGCCGTTATGCTGACGAATTGTGCTATGGAGTCAGCAGAATCTGATGTTGGGATTGTGGAAGCTGCTAGGGAATCTTGCTCAAAGTCAGCCATAGAGTTAAAGCTAGGTTTCAGACTCATCTTTGTTCCCTGAACTTAAATCTGTGAAAGTCTGCTTGTGGATACGTTTGCATTGAACGAACAGAAAATGCCTCCTCCCGCAATTTGCGCTGACTAGCTCAATGACTCATCAAAACTGCACATCGCTTCTACATAGCTGTCCCAGCTCTGTACATACGGTAGAAATTGGACAGGCTGACGAAAATGAAGCCGCTGAAAACTTCACGGTATATGCTTCAGGCATTAGATCAACATACAGTTATGGACCATTGTTCATTATCTAACTTTAATCTAAGAGACTCTGTTCCCTTGACCAGTCAAGGTTTTTCCTGGCTGTTTCATGGTCGTCCAGCTCCAAGAGGGGAGTTGGTTCCTTGGTGTCCATGACATTGCCAACCTGATCAGCCGACGGCTCGGGCTGTCCGTTGGGTTCAGCAGGCTGGACAGTCGTCGTCTTGCACACGGGGCATATGCACGGCTCCCCGCACATCTCCCCGCATGGGTGCCCGCACGGGAGGACCCTCTCGCAGCCCTCATCACAGGAAATAATGTCGTGTGGGAAGGGGTGACAGGTGACCCGGCACAAATGCCCGCAGGCGAGAGATTCCGTGCAAATCTGCTTGCATCCTCCGGAGATGGCCTTCCAGTCGTCGGGGTCACGCATTTGCGTCACGACCTGGTGCTTATCGCACTTCACTGGCAGGTAATCGGCCAGACGACGGAATGGCGGGTTCTTGGGCTTCTCATATCTTTTTTTGGAGAGAGCCATAATGTTGATGACCTTGGCCCACGTTTCGTAGTTGAAGAGAACCTCGCCGTCACCGAAAATGTAGAGCCCCATTTGTGCCCGAGACAGGGCCACGCACACGCGGTTGTCGATCGACAAAAATCCAATCTTTTTATTTTCGTTACTACGTACCAGCGACAAGATGACGATATTGTTCTCCTCGCCCTGGTATGAGTCAACGGTAACTACGTTGAAAAATCGGCCCGCCAGACCCGGGCACTTGCGGAGGGCCGAGAGCAAGAACTTGCGCTGGCCGTTGTAAAAAGTCAAGATTGTAATTTTGTCGGGACCCACATTGTTATAAATGAGGTATTCGACGAAACCCACGATCATGTCGGCCTCACGCTGGTTGTAGGCAGACATTTGGTCGTCGTGCTGCTCGGGCCAGTTGTGGCTCATGAAGAACGAGTTAACCCCCCCCATGCCGGGCACGTCCGGTCTTATACCCGGGTCACTCATCGCGGGATGGTCTATGATCAAGTCTCCGTAGATTGGGCGTAGAATACGCCGAATCTCTGGAATCATACGACGCTGACGAGACAGAAACGAGAATTCGACGCCGTTGTTCAGCATGCGTTCGAATAGAGACAGATTGAGCCAATACGGGCTGTCTTCGTGTGCCTGAACGTGCGTGTGCGGCCGAAGCTGTTTGTGATCTCCGACCAGGATAAGCTGTTGCACCGTCGGCATACAGGCCACCGTCACGGGTGCCTCAAGAGTCTCTGCCGCTTCTTCAATCAACACAATTCTGGGCTGCAACGAGGCAATGAGACCACGGTACTTGCTAAGACCGGTGGTCGTCATTCCCACAATCTTTTGCTTCTTCAAAATCACCTCGTTCTCTTCAAATCGCCCGACATGTGCCTCCCTCGCCTCTTTATTGTACTGCCTGGCAAGATTGCGAAACTCATCTGTGATGATTCGCTTCATTTCCTGCTGCAGATACCTGTAAACGGCGCCTCGATGGCCTTCAGGAATCTTCCACATGTCCTTATGCTTGAGTGCTACCTTGGCCTTTTCCTTGCTATCACCCATGCCGGTGCTCTTGCGACAGGTAAAGTTGTCAGCAAGCCACAGGACTTTGCCGAAGAGGCTGTCGAGGTCCTCGTCGTCTTTGGTCAGATTCTCAGCCTCCATCTCCTTTAGCTGCTCGAATGCCAGATCCGTTTCTTCGTATTCGAACCCGTAGTCTTCCTCCTGCTGCTTATGCGGAACGGGGACCAATGAGTTGCCAAGCCACACACTAAATGGCGATTTGGCCGCATCGCTGCCTCCGCTGTTGCTCTGAACCCATTGCGAAGCACCGGTTTCCAGTGAGTCGGCCTGTTCCTTGGTCAACAGTCCCTTTTCTTCGAGGATTCGGCAGTGCATGGGCACGTTGTCTGGCTTCAGTGGAAGTAGCAGTTCGGACAGTTCTGTCTCCAGCATATTCATCTTTTTCTTCGCAAAGAACCTCAAACCACCCTGTAGCTGCGGCCGTCCCTCCGAATCTCGCAGACTAAACATGGTGCGCTCCTTGATGGCATCTTTGTCCTTGGAACGGCCACCCAATCGAGCGAATGCGGATTCAAATTCGACAATCTTGCGGAGAATCTGATCCACGGCATGATTGGTCTGACAGGCAATGATGATTGGGGGATCATCAGGCTGTCGGCTGGCCAGAATAGCCCTAATCGCTTGAGTCGACACGAAAGTCTTACCGGCACCGGGCGGGCCTTGAACAATGGCCAACTTCTTGGTAAGGATACGCCGCAGAGCTTCCAGCTGAGAGCCATCGAGGCTGCTCTGGAGCTCATCTGGCCAGTTTGTAATCACATTGACCTCTTTGTACTGCGGGTCATCTTCACCCAGAGCGCCTGTCAGGTCCATGATGGGATGTTCCTTGACGAAATCGGGCTCGCCAACCTCTGGCACGGCGTCTACAAGATGCTCAGATAGGGGAAAAGGCTCCCTCATCATACTCTGCAGCGCCAACAGTGTGTGACGATCTGCTTCGAAGAAGCTGCTGCGTTCTTCGACCATCACAAACTCTTTCGCCGGATCAATCTCCAGCTCGTCATCATTGGCAATGAACAGATCAACCTCTGGCGGATTCGATTGAACGCCGGTCAATGGCCGAGCAGCAACAGTGGCTACAATGGCCGTGGTCTTGAACATATCGTTCGCAGGAGTAAGAACAACAAGGCTGCCGGTGGTAAGCCGCTTTGACTGCTCCCAGAGAATCTGTTTACCGACCCTACGGATGCTAAACGTCACGCGAAGGGCAATACCGCGAGTTGAGCAGACAACGGCACGAACATGAACCTTTTCGTAGATGCCAATCGTTCCCTTGAATTCGGACTCTTCGCCGGTTGGCGTCAAACGCACCTGAGAGATGGTTTCCCGCAGTGGGCGGATGCAGTCTTCACGCAGCAGTTCATACAACGCACCGAGGTATTCTTCTTTGGATTCCCAGGCACCTTGCGGCCTATTGGGAACAATCTCGACAATATCGGGGTTGTTGCAATTTCCAGTATCGATATCCAGAATTTCCGAACTAGTTGGGATTTCTTTGCGGCAGAGCCACGAACCGCCCTCGACTGGCCTCACCGCATCCTCGAAAAAGTATTTGCGGATGAGAGGATTGGGCCGCTCATTTTCAGACGGCGCCGATTGCCCTTCTACAGGCTCAGTGTCGGCCTTGGGAGCACGACGAGAGCGAACAAAGCGCTCAACTAGATGTTCATTCATGGCTGATGACTGTCAATAGCGACAAAGCCCCACCGAGAAAAATGGTTAGGCCAAGTCGGTCAACCCATGTAGAGATGGACCCGTCTGTCTACAGGTGAGTTGTTTGTGGAAAGCAAAGTTGGTGTCAAGTGTCACCAAAATTTTGGTGCAGCTACCCGCGGAACACTTCCGCCATCGCGGCCTTCTGCAGTTGTTTGCTGTCCGACGTGATGTTGCCATGGCAAGTCCATCGACAAGCCAGAACTCTTCTAGTGAGAATATACTGAAGATTAGACCATGTAGCTGTCAATAGCCATCAGTGAAATGCCCTTCCCTGGTTGTGTGAACATGACTGTGAGTGGACGATAGATGAGGTCAATCGTGTGAGGTCGCTGCTTACAAAATGTCACACTTGACGCATTGATGTAAACGGCACAATCCGTTACATTAACCCACCAATCAGAGCCCAGATGGATACCTCAGCTACTTCATCCCGAACGTATCAGCTTGCGATCGGGCAAATGCTAATTAATAGTTCCATCAGACGGCGATATGAAGCAGTGCGATTCGCACCATAACCGGATTGACACTTATTTGACACACGATGACGGCAGTAATCTCAATGGCAAACTATGGCGAGGCAGACACCGTTGGCGAAGATGAGTTTGAGAATGAGGACGAAGAGATGGACGACGCCGAGCCTGAGGCGGACGAGGAAAATGGCGGCGATGAAGACGAAGACGAAGACGAGGATGTGGATGACGACGGCGAAGAGGAAGACGAAGACGAAGACGAAGACAACGAAAACGACGACAATGACGACAGGAGCGAAGCCAAGAGCTCCCCTCGACGGCCGCGTGCTAACGGTCAGCAGCCACCCGATGTGCGAATGTCGCCACCGACGCCTCCAAGCAGACCAGCGGTGACAGCAGAGGCAGAGGCAACGGCAGAGACGGGGACGGGGACGGGGACGGGTGTAAGATCAGAGGCGATGAATGCACGAATGTACGACATAGTACCGACCATGGCGGCGCCGCAGAGTACTTCGATAAACGCAGTGGCAGCGACTCCCGATATGCGCTGGGTGCTGACGGGCGGCACTGACGGCTACGTGCGCATGTACAATTGGGTCGACACGGCCAACGGCAAGGTGCCACTGACGGTGGCGCAGAAACACTCGTTTGTCGACTCCGTCATGAAGGCCGGCAGCCTGCTGACGTACTGGGAGAACGACGAGTTAACGGGGCCGCGCACGCCGGGCAAGGCAGACGAAGTCAAGTGGACGTCGCCGGTGTATAGTCTGGCCATGCAATCGCAAGCCTTGTGGGCTCTTGCCGGCACCGAAGGCGGCGCCATCAATCTGTTCAGCTGTCGCCATGAGGCCGGAACTCGTATTACGGGCTTCAAGGAACATGCGTCGGCCGTGTCAGTGCTGACTCTGAGCAGCGATGAGCGGAGTCTGCTAAGCGGCAGTTGGGACAAGACTGTCCATGACTGGGATCTGGACATTGCCAAGGTGAAGCGCTCGTTTCTGGGCAGCGGTGGCCAAATCAGTGCTATTCGTGTGCGGCCCTTGAGCGCCGTGCCTGTGCCTGATATTCCCGACTCTGACCAGCCCAGCACGACGTTTTCGACCAACACCCAGCCAAAGACTAACGGTCTAGTCTCCTCCGCTCCCGTAGATGAAGATACAGCAGCCTCGGTTGACGGTAGTCTGTTCGGCGATGAACATAATTCGCTCTTCGACGAACAGCTGACGTTGACTGACGGCGATGAGCTCGAAAAGGCGCTGCAGAAGGAGCTGGAGGCAGCCGAACGAAATGAGGCCGCGGCTGCAGAGTCGGCTGCAAGCGGACAGGCAGTGGGCTTGACGGGCAACTATCCGTCATCAAACGTTCCCAACGGCATTTCTCATGCCGAGGAGCCACTAACGACTCCACCCACAGAGGAAAGCGTCCCAAAGGTTCAGAGTGGAGCACATCTTCCGCCCCAGTCAGAGTCCACCTTCCTCTCGTCTACTGTCAATGGCACCGTCAGCATCTGGGACCGCCGCGTGCAGAACGCCGTGGCCACCATCCAGCCGTCCGCAAATACGCCACGGTGGTGTTGGGATGCGTGTTGGTCCCCAGATGGAAACTTTTTCTACGTTGGTAGGAAGAACAACATCGTTGACGAATATTCTATCCACCATCTCTCGTCTAGGAACCGAGAGCCTAGCCGGCAGTTTCGATTTCACTCGGGCTCCGGTCCCGTCTACGCTCTGCAGGCCATGCCTAACGGACGGCACTTGGTCTGCGCCAGTAAAGATATTTTGCGAATTTACAATCTCCAACATAGTAGTGCTGAAGGGAAGAACAAGTCGGCAATGCCTTTCACCATCGTTCCCGGTCATAGAGGCGGCGTCATCAGTGCCATCCATCTCGATCCCTCGTGCAGGTTCATGTTGACCGCTGGCGGCAATCGAGGCTGGGAGGGAACCGGCACCGACGCACTTTTGGGGTATGAGATTGGTGTTCAGGATACCAATGGAGTTTGGAAGAGGCTCTGAAATGGTTCACATCGACATTGGTTAGGTGGCAGGACTGCCCAAAGTGCTGGAAACCATGCTGATTGGTGAATCCTCGAGACATCCCGGTGGATTGGTTCACGGAACGTGCACAAATTGCTTCCAGGACACTGGGGCTCGGGACTGTACAACATGTTGCGACTTTCTTCTCTCGGGCTTCGGTGTCACCGCCGCAAGACAGAGTACCTACGTGCATATTCTCTACTTGCCGATGCCACATCGGACACTACGACACTCTGATTGATGAATGGCATTTGAGTGCCGGGCTCGCCCTTGCAGGTGGCTTTGGTTTCCCAAGAGATGCACACTAATATCTGGCTGCCCTATCAATCTCACTCCTACAACCGACGTTGTCGTGGACAAAGAGTGCTCAAGCCTCGGCTATGAAAGCGGTAATCCCCGCTGCCTCATGGGCTTCGTATTGCAATCGCTGGCTTTGGGGGGCCTTCTTCCCTCAAGTTTTTTTATTCCCTTGCATATACCCCCACCTTCCCATCTCCACCGGTTGATGAATACGGTAACATCCCCCGAGATAACATCACAAACGTCTCGTAACTTAGCACGTTGAGCAAGTGATCAATGAGATTGCAAACGGAAGCGAGGTGCTCGAGCGAGCGTTACACGGTGCAGCAGAAGCAGCACTTGGACGTTGTGTTTCTGCAGGTACTTTTACGAGGAGCTACCTATAGAGCCGAACAGTGGGCGGTTCGCCGCAGCCGTTCTCTGGCAACGGCATGCCATGCGCCCAAATGCTGAATGATGCTGCTGGAGATAAACAAACAGCTTCCCGGTTGGGGAAGAGGCGCTTACGCTTCCCCCCGGATTCAGCATCATGTGTGAACCTGGGCAAATGTTGACGCCATCGATCAAAAACAACAAAAAGCCTCTCAAGCCACCACAAAAGAGGGCCGCAGGCATCCTTTCGGAAAGGCGGCATCGCGCTTTCTCATTCAGGGTCGTTTAGCCTCCCGCGCCCCGCCGGCTCGGTCCGTCCCTTGACGCACACATCAGTGCAGCTGTAGGCCCGATAACGCGGTTTAGGGCACGAGCGTCTGCACCGGACTGATTCTCCGTTGTGCTCCCGGTCATCTTCGGATACCTGAAAATCTGGTTGCTGCCTTCGTCTAAGATATGTGGCGCATGTGTCAAGCATATCCAACCAACGCAGCTCTCAGTGCATCGGGGTCCGCATCTGCCGACTCGCCGTTAAGGGGGAAAAAAATTGGCAACCGAAAATCCCTGCACCGGCAGATGCTACTAGTATGATAGATTTCCAGATGGGATATCCATCCGATCCAATACTGGCCTTGCCCCGCGCCGCCGAATGGCGGAGTGGTGAATGGGAGGAGTGGCTTTTAATCTGTCTTACACTCTAGGCCACATGCCTATGCAGGTGAGATCGTTTCCAGATCTTAGCCCTCTTGGGGCCTTTCCTGAACCAATTGGTTCAGCCTTGAGGAGACTCGACTGACCGGTTACTACAATCTAGCTGGTGCGTCGGCAGCTCCCCCCCCATCCCTGTCCATTGGGTAAGCCACCAGGTTGTATGGCACATTGGTACCTGATCTTGTCTTTCTACATATAAAATCTCTTCCTCTTTTCCTCATTCCCTTGCATTCACTTTTGAAAACATTTTTCAATGGCAGAAAGAAGCTACCTTCGAGACTCTACCGGCCCTCGCGTAATTGATTCTTGTGTTGGCGGCAGCAACGCAGGACGCCGTACACGTCCGTCCCGAACAACAACCAGTCAGCGTCATCAGAAAAATGAGAGACCATCTTTAGAATTGGACTTTGTCAACCAACCGCCCGAGGGCGTGGCTTTGGGCTATCCTGTTGGCATATCTGTCAAAGTAAGCCTTCGACTGCCGCCAACCTTTGCTGCGGATAGGCGCATGGCTGCCTCGACCATTGACACTTCACATCTCCTGGCCGTGGCTTCTCTTGTGGCGGATAACCCGCGCAACGGCGAACGAGTACCTCTCGAAGCAAATATCCTTACGGGTCAGAAGCTATTTGATTCGGTTCACCGAGACGATCAGCAACAGATGCCAGCACTTTCCTCGCGTGTCGTCACGCTCGGCTATCTCAGTTTTCCCAGCTTGCTTATCCGGCAATCTGGCCTCTTTCGATTCAGAATCACACTTTTCAAAATGCAAAACCACAACAACGCCGGCGGAACAAGTGTCGTTGCCGTCGACAGCGAACCCATCAAGGTGGATCGACGATGTGTACCCGTCCAGCCCAGGCGACACCTTCGGTGATGATAATGCCACACCTCTTTTTTTTTTGTAACGAACATGTTGTACTCTCACAGGGTAGGGGGTGATGTTTTGAACACTTACGTAACTATGTAGTATGTAGTATTAAAGCACACATTCCACAGCCAACGTTGATTCTTTTTCTTTTTCTTTTTCTCTTCCTTCATCTTCTTCCTTTTGATCGTGGCGCTCATTCGCGGATTACATTTGACCGCTTTAAGAGCATGCGCATGCGATGCTGTTTGAGATGTGCAGTCGCGAGCGCTCGAGCCGGGGGTATGGATGAGACACGCAGGGCTGCGTGTGAAACACACCGGGGCTGGCCAATGAGGAATCCCGCTAGTCTGAGGGTCTTGGCTTTGACAGATGGCAGATATGCGTTTAGGTTTTAGATTTTGCATGGCTATATGCCAGTTTGATGAGTTTTGAGCCTTGGACGATGTTGTTAGACGATTATGAACACCGCCATTGTCGATCGGGATTTTTATCATCCATGTACGGGCCAAATCATGGGTGTTAAACTGTCCCTGATCGTCTATCTATGCTTGATTGTCTATCCACTGTGTCGGGAACGGTGCCGGGATGTCCAAACCGGAATAGAAGCGGGCCCGACGACGAGGACTCGAGTATCCCAACTTGGATATTCCTGTAAACTAACACTTAACAATTTACAACGTGCGTGACGCGCAAGATTGACTCTGATTGGACAACGGCTCGGAACGATGAACAAGTCCCGAGGTGGCTCGGCCCAAAATCACCCTAAACTCCCACATATCAATGGCCCAGCCGATCGCGATTGCTCCGGCCCTTGATCCCGGCCCCGAACTACCGTCGGGCAGCCCTGCTCTGCACGCCCAAACCTGTGTCAAGTGTGCACTGCGCAAAGTCAAATGCGACAAGACCGGTCCGCCGTGTTCCACATGCCGCAAGTCGAGGCTGGATCTGGAATGCTCATACCAGTCCGGTCCACCGTCGGTCACGAAGAAGAGGAAGCGAGCCGCCGATGTACAGCAGAAACTGGAACGCTACGAGCAGATCCTAAGGCGTCATCGACTCTTGGACAAGGAAGACGAACCTGGAGACAACCGAAACTGCCAGACTCGAGCAACTGGGAGGTTGCTGGTTGATGGCAACAGGACCAGATATGTCGACTCTGCACTCTGGAAAAATCTGGCAGACGACAGTTTACAGCCGTCAGCAGCCGATGAGGAAGCAGAGCGGCAGAGCGGCAACTGTCTGAGCCTTCTGGGCCCCGTGTCAACTGCGTTAAGCGGGTCTCCTGCTGCTATTGTTGAGGGTCATCCCAGCTACGGCGTGGCAGTGAAGCTATGGAACATCTATAAGTCACATGTTGAGCCCATTGTGCGTCTCATCCACGTTCCTACCACGGAGCCTATGATATTGCAGTCGGCTGCTGATCCGCGGAGGGCGTCGCGCGGAACGGAGTGTCTTGCACTGGCTATCTACCATTTTGCAGCTGTGGCCATGACGGAGGCGGAATGCATGGAGCTGGTAGGCCAGTCTCGTGCCTCGTTTTGCTCTTTCCGCCATGATGTTCTTGTAGCTGCGCTGCACCGGGCATCTTTCCTTAAAACCACAGAGATATCCGTTCTTCAAGCATTTACCATGCTATTGCTATCAGTGAAAGAGAATTACGATCCGCAGACGTTTTGGGTTTTGTCCGGGGCTGCCATCCGCATTGCTCAGCACATGGGCCTTCATCGAGACGGTGAAAAGTTGGGGCTGAGGCCTTTGGATGTCGAGGTGCGCCGACGCATCTTCTGGCAGTTGCTACCGCTAGACATGATGTCCGCCCATTTGACCGGCCTTGGGCCTACAATGCCATTTGACTCGTGGGATGCAAAGAGAACTCGCAACGTCAACGATACAGACTTGACGCCTGAAATGACTGAACCACCCGTTGATAGGTCCGGGCCCACGGATGTCATGTTCTGTATCTGTCGGGCGGAAGTGGGTAAATTCCATTTCAGGGCCAAAACACTGGTGCGAAACTGGGGAAGAATGGTTGAAAGCGAGAACGTCCGCGTGCTCTCAAACGTGGAAGCCGCACTCAAGGAACTCGAGGAAGGACTGGAGACGAAAATCTTCCGTTACTGCGACGTGTTTGAGCCGCTTCACTGTCTCTGCCTGGCTATTGGGCGAACGGCGCTCATGGCAGCTCGATTAAGGCTCAGGCTCTCCAAGCTTCGGGCTGACAATCATGCAGCAAGGCCAGAGATCCGTCAAGCTCTGTTGGAGACAACGTTGCGGGTGCTCGACCACGATATTGCGGTGCACACAAACCCCACGCTCAAGCGGTACAGATGGCACCTGCAGTCTTATTTCCAGTGGGACTTGCTTGCCTGGGCTCTGACTGAATTACAAGTTGATCCCGCATTCGCAGCATTGGCCTGGCCGCGCATCGAACAGACATTTTATCATCACCCGCAATACCTCAGTCACCAAGGTGATCTACAGGCCGCTATATGCAAGCTGACGCTCAAGAGCTGGGACGTTCGGCCAATGCCAGGCCCTGAGCCCAATTTCATCCAACAAATTCGCTCATCACTGGGTGTGAAACGCCCAGACCTGCTTCAGGAAAAACCTTTTGCCATTGATGACGACTGGATTTTCTGGGACCAGCTCGGGCCGGCGTACTACAACTTTACTGATTAACTGTTTCCCGTGTGCGTGACTAGATTACGCTTACATAATCAAGCTATCTGTCACGAATTTTGCTGGACCGTCAGGAAAACAAAACATGGGTAACGAAGATTGGAAGGTTGTTCCACGCCGAAGGCGAGGTCCAAAATTCTCAAACGAGAGCGAAATACTACACTTCGATTCTCTTTCGCGAGTGCCCGACAAGACCATCACGACGGAGATGCTGCACGAAGCATTCTCTCGTTCTTCAAGGACATGGAAGTCGAGCCCATGTCGAAAGAAGCTTTTCAAGAAGCTTGATCTAGTCAAACAACGTATCGGCCACACGTTGACAACAGCTATATGTCTAGGTTCAGGCAGTTTCAGCTCAATGAATGTAACAAACAACTCTCGCGCCATGATTCAGTTTGTCGCTTTTGAGGATTCAGCCAAGGGGCTGCAAGGCTTCGCACAGGATCCAACATTCACGGTGGTGGATAAGTGGTTTTTGAGAGATATAGGGATTAAAGTGCTGGAGTGCGAAACGGACGTGGTGGGCTTAGGGCCGGCGGTAGGCCATGTTGGGCCAGAATCTCTCGTATTTGACGCTTTCTTGCCTAATATTCCGCGTCTCGTGCGAGAGCTGTTTGGTGCAAGGCCGGGTGTGCTCGTCAGTGCGCAGGACACGTTTTGTAATCAGACCGATGCGGAAATACGCAGTGAGTTGTTGGAAATGACGGGTCATGCTACAGATAACGAGGTGGAGGCTGTGAAGAATTTGAATGCCAAGGCACAGGCTTACCTCGCCAATCGACAAGTTGTGGGGTTTCCAGGTTTTCATGAAGATGATACGGTCTTTAGCGAGTTGAAAGTATTCTGGGAGGATGGGCCAGAAGACTAGCTTCGAGAATAGAAAATATGATACGTTTACAGTCTAACCAGCCGCTCGTGTGTTGAGAATCAAGCTTACAATTAACCTATCATTATCAGCTTCATAAAGCAGCTTATATGCAGCAAACTTACCCGTACAGCCCCAAAACTTCACCAAAGATGAGAATCAGAACCATGCCAACGAAAATTCGAGATTGTTGCATGTATGATCGTACTCCGGTGTCGCCTACAACCCCAATGGCGTAGCCAGCTGCCATTCCCGTGAGGCCTACGCTGAGACCGCAAGCCAGATGCAGACAGCCCTGGAATAGTGAGTATGTTGCTGGCGGGGGCTTCATGTTTCCTGCAATGAGCACAGCCACAACGAGGGCGTATACTGCTATGATTCCTGACATAACCACGGGAATGAGGGACTGGAGGTCAGTTGGAATAATAACTCCAAATAGTTGACAGCACCTACCTTCATGATCAGATCACTTCTAAAAGTTCCCACACCGGCAATGCCGATACCTGATTTTGCAGTGCCATAGGCAGCTCCCATACCTAGATTGTCAGCGAGTAATTCGAGCTTTTCTCTGGCAGATCGTACAGCCGAATATCATGGCAAAGGCTATGCCGCCCATGCCCAGAAAGGGAGCGAACTTAGGCGCGAGTTCTGAGCCAACATCAGTAGCCATCTTGATTCTACCGAATCGTCCTCCCTGCGTCGTCTCCCTCCGCCCCTGCACCTGACGTTCGATGGCAGTTCTGGGGGCGGATCGGGCCGGGCCAGCGTCCCGAGGCCAGCTTTGGGGCAGCACGTGACATCACCGCGGTGGAGAGCGGGACCCGGGGGGTTGGAATCATACAGCGGGGGTTTGAAGGTAAACACGACGAACGACGACGACAGCTTCAGCAGCTGCGCCTCCATCTCCTTCGCGGGCCGGCACGTGACGTTTTGACGTCACCCACCAACACACCACCACACGCGGAGGGCCGGCCGAATGTCTGGCGGCCAATCAACGACACTTCCGCAATGGCCTCGCAATACGGCTACGACAAGCCCGGCCACGCGCCAGAGTACGTGGGCGGGCGGAGTGTTGACGCCCCGCAAATGCCACCGGACCGCGCCGCCACGATGAGTTCGGCGACGATGAGCGCCCAGGCGGGACTGGCCATGCTCCGCCGCACTCCACCCGTCCGCCAGGGGCCCATGGACGGACCGTACCCTCCTCCAGGCATGCAACGGCGGCCGGTTCCCCCTCCACAGATGCCGCAACTGCCACAGCCCCTCCGCCCGGACCGGACGCCGTATGGGCAGCCGCAGCGGCTGGACTCCCGCGGAGCTCCGCTGCCCGGTCCGGGTCAGCATTTCCGCTCCTTCACCTCGCGACCATATCCTGGTCCGGGCCCAAGCCCGAGCCCGAGCCCGGCTTTAAACACCGACAACTACCGCACACAGTCGCTGGCGGCCAATCCGCGGCCCATGTACGTGCCGCCGAGCATGCCATATGGTCCTCCGCCACCGCATGTTGCTCGCGGGCCTGTTCCCGCCTACCCGAGCCATCTTGGCCGCACAACGGCCCAGGGCCGCGTTGTACCGGAGCGAACGGGCGACGAGCGGGCCATGTCCATGTCGACGTACGCGCGCGGTTTTGACCAAGGCCAGACCACTGGCGGCCGCATGGTCCCACGGAGGCGGGAGTCGGAGAACGACTATGGCATTAACGGTTACCCACGGCAGCCCAGCGGCCTCGTCAACGACATGCGGGCGATGAGCATGGCATCCACAGTTGTTTCCCCAGGTAGCATGGCATCGCTCTCCCAGCGGCCGTCAAACGCCAGCTCAACGCGTACAGTGTCACAGTCAATTCCCGGGGCTCCAGGGTCAATGGTGGCTCAAAAACGGCCGTCGCTGGTGTACGGAGCGCTACTCTCGAACGTGGCGCAGGCGTTTCGTGAGAGAATTGCGTTGATGGACAAGGAGAAGGACGGTCTTGTGTACAAGAATGCATTTTCGGGCTACGAGGCGGTTGAGTTAATCGCATACATTATCCGCACATCGGACCGCAATCTGGCTTTGTTGCTGGGCCGTAGTCTTGATGCACAAAAGTTTTTCCATGAGGTTACATACGCGCACCGGCTGCGCGATAGTCCTAATGAGATTTACCAGTGCAAGGACACGCTGAACGAGGAGCCGCCAGAGGTGAAGGGCATTTTTACCTTGCTGACCGAGTGCTATTCCCCTACCTGTACACGCGACAACCTCTGCTACAGTATTGCCTGTCCGCGAAGACTGGAGCAGCAGCAGCGGCTGAACATGAAAGTCTCGCCTGGCCTCAAGCGAGAAACCAGCCGCGGTAGCCTCCACGACGAGGCCGAGAGCGAGCAGAAACTGTGGATCAACACAGTCAGCAAGGAAGTCTCGGACAGCGTCAGCGACCGCGAGAAGAAGCGGCAGGAGGTCATCTCGGAGATTATGTACACGGAGCGAGACTTTGTTAAGGATCTCGAGTATCTGCGGGACTTTTGGATCAAGCCGCTGCGGACGCCCGATATCAGTCCCATTCCCGAACACCGCCGCGAGAAATTCATCCGCACGGTCTTTTCAAATTGCCAGGAAGTGCATGCTGTGAATGCGCGCATGGCTGCTGGTCTGACGAGGCGGCAGCAAGCCAGTCCCGTAGTCAAGAACATTGGCGACATCTTTCTCGAATATGTTGGTCGCTTCGGGCCGTTCATCAAGTACGGAGCGAACCAGCTGTTTGGAAAGTACGAGTTCGAGAAGGAGAAGAGCTCCAATCCAAACTTTGCGCGGTTCGTTGATGAGACTGAGAGGCTGAAGGAGTCGCGGAAGCTGGAGTTGAACGGATATCTCACAAAGCCCACGACGCGTCTGGCACGGTATCCTCTCTTGCTTGAAAACGTGCTGAAATATACGTCTGAGGACAATCCGGACATAAAAGACATTCCCGTGGCGATCAAGTGGATCCGCGAGACGCTTGCCCGCGTCAACGAGGAGTCTGGCAAGGCTGAGAATCACTACAACCTCATGTCCCTTAACGCACAGCTCAAATGGGGCCAGATTCCTCACATGGACCTGAAGCTGACCGAGGAGGCGCGGCAGCTCATCTTCAAGAGCAATTTGAAAAAGCAGCCAACATCGGAGCAGGCAGACATCACCGCCTATCTCTTTGATCACGCCGTGCTGCTCGTGAGGGTCAAGGTGGTGAACAAGAAGGAGGAGTTTCGCGTGTATAGAAAGCCCATCCCGCTAGAACTGCTGCAGATCAAGGAGATGGACGCCGTTTTGCCGCGCGTCAGCATTGCGAAGCGGCCATCATCGTCGATGATTCCCGGCGTTGGTCGAAATCAGGCTGCGGCAAGAGCAGGCGGAAGCGATGCAGCAGCCGGGTGGCCCATTACCTTCAAGGGCCTCGGCAAAGGCGGATATGAACTCACACTATATTGCACCAGCCAGATCCAGCGGGAGAAGTGGGTGGAGCACATCTTGAATCAAAAGGAGCGTTTAGGCGAGAGGCATAAGATCTTCACCATGACCAAGCTCTGCGAGGGTTTCTTCACGCCGACCCAAGGCGGGCGGATCAACTGCTGTCGCCCCATTGACGGAGGGCGGAAGCTGATCATAGGCACTGACATGGGCATCTGGCTGACTGACCGCAAACCTCGTGATGCCAGTATCAAGCCTCGCAAGATCTTAGAGTGGAAGTTTGTGTCGCAGATTGAGGTCTTGGAGCAGCATCAGATTTTGCTGGTCCTTGCTGATAAGGCGGTATGGACGTTTCCTCTGGAAGCCCTTGATCCAGACGAGGGCCTCTCAGCACCGTCCAAACGCGGCCGACGCGTCTGCCACGCAAACTACCTCAATGCCGGCGTTTGCAACGGTCAAACTCTTGTTTGCTGTGTGAAGTCGTCGTCTCTAAGCAGCACAGTCAAAGTCTTTGAGCCCATGGACCACGCCCTCTCAAAGAGTAAAAAGAAATCAGGCTTTGCCAAGATGCTCGCCAGCGGCCAAGAGGTTCTAAAATCTTATAAAGAATTCTACATCCCCATGGAGAGCAATTCCATCCACTTTCTCCGCAGTAAGCTCTGCGTCGGAGGCGCCAAGGGGTTCGAAATCGTCTCTCTCGAAACTCTCGAGACACAATCCCTTCTCGACCAAGCAGACACCAGCCTAGACTTTGTCGCGCGCCGCGAAAACGTGAAACCAATCTACATTGAGCGCAACACGTCCGAATTCCTACTCTGCTACAACGACTTCAGCTTCTACGTCAACAAAAACGGCTGGCGAGCGCGAGGCGACTGGAAAATCCTCTGGGAAGGCTCTCCCAACGCATTTGCAACGTGGGGGGAAAAATACATTCTCGCTTTCGAACCGGAATTCATCGAAGTCCGCGGCTGTGACTCCGGCGGCCTTGTCTGTATCTCTACCTTTCATGGCATCAGGTTTTTGCATCAGAGTACGCGTGAGGTAAGGAATATCCCTATACATCCTTTGGTTGAGCTAATGTTTTCGATAGATACTCTTTGCGTACGAAGACGAAATGGGAGAAGACGTCATTGCGAGTCTGGATTTTTGGGGAAAGAGTTGATTTTTGCTTTTTTTGTCATTGCGTGTAGCATGTATCGCTCAATTCTCTTTCTTCTCTGGGTGGGGAGTGGGTATCTGTATCCATTTTTCAGGCTCTATTACTGGATTTTTGAGGGATATTCGTTGATCGCGGGATGGGGGTTAGGATGGTATTGACTCCGAACTCACCATTGTGGGTTAAGACTTGATCTTAACCTTTGTAGTCCCCTTCTTGGAACCACTCCTTGAAGAAAACCTTGTCCCCATTGCGCGCACATCGCCACTGTGTCTGATCACTTTGATTCAAAATAGAATCACCTGCATCGATCTTAGATAGTCATAGGGAAGGTTGTTAAGAAAGTAAATAGGATCAAATAGTGGGACATTCAGACACCTTCAGACAGCACGGATGGATCCGACCCGAGATTGCGCGGAACTGCTGATGTAATTCAGGTTGATCCTCCTCAAACGGCAACTTTCAATAATTTGTCTGGGATTGATGCCTGAAAGCCCCACTATCTATTCCTGTTTACTTTCTTAACAGCCCTGGTCATAAGCCCACTCTGGCGTTTTGTGAGCGCTCATTGTCTTGCATGGCAGACATGGCCAACGCTTTGAAAAGAAAACAAATGCACCAACGAGACAGGCGCCTTGTTATCTGGTACAGGAAATGAGCAAAAAAGAGTGTTGGCATGAAGTCTCGTTGCTATCAGTGTACGATGCCACTGCGCGACACCTCTTACACCAGCAGCTGCACCCTAGGTTTTGTCCTCACAGAGGTTTCCCTCAGGGTCATGTCGCATGCGACATGGTGAATGCGCCCTGCTACTGTTATGAGGTGAGTCATGGAGTAAGACTGCATGCTGACAGTCTTACTGCATGTATGACCACTTGCTTATGGTCATACAATTGATGACTCTTCATACGAGGCTACGCACGGGCCTTCCAGCCCAGAATATATTCTCTGATGTTCCCTCGAAGATATACTTGTATTCACTCATAAAACACATCTCTACTTTCCATCCATCGTTCTCACTCATACATACTATCTGTCTTCGTCAAAGAGAAAGCCCTGCGGTTTGACCAACGCTAAGGAAAACGATTTTTTTGCAAAACAGAAAAAAAAAATGCGGGTTCAATCAGTCAATATCGCGTACCCAGGCCTCTGTTAGCCTCCCAATCCCTCCCCTTCTCTCCTCTGTTTGTGACGGCTCAATGCAGACCCATTTCTTGTGTACAAACTGCTTAGGGGGCGTGGCCGGATTAATGAAACTTGGGCGTCGGCAGTCTTGGCCCACATTCGAACTCACGAACGGTGTGGTTAAATGGTTATTAGGATCTCCTGCCCAGGGGTGTTAGAAGATACATTTTACTTATCAGTGTTCGGAATATATTCTGAACATCTCGTGGTATTCATTCCGCGGACGGGTAGCATATCACGGGCTATGTTCCGCCCACACCAATCGGTGCGACCCGTGTTTCACACTCAGACGCTAATTTCCAATTATCACTGTTTCCCACGTGAAACGGTACCTCAATAGTCCTCTCTCGTCTTTGCTCTCCATACCTCTGTCTTAGCAAAAACAACCACCATCGATTCCCAGAAATCCTTTTCTATCAGCGCCTCCCAAGCAACTCCCTCCACTTCCCAAGGCTTTATCACTGTGCCTTCATCTCAACCTACCTCCGAGTCTACCTCTCAGCCTACTTCGACCATGCAGCCTCAGTTATCATTCTCGGCCTCGTCTGATTTTGCCAATTTTATCAAGGGCCCGGAGATTGCAAGGGTAGGTTTCAGATAACTATCACAAGTGCTGGTGTAACATTGTCCACAAGCAAATGGGCACAGGATTCTCCAATTTGACTAGCCACATGAAGGAGAAGCATCCTGAGTGGTCCTCGATTGCTGTCCAAAGTCGCAGCGGCACGGAGGTGTCCCTTTCCGTACTCAAGCTGAGCAAAAAAGGTGAATAATATATACCGATAGGCCAAATGGGTTGTTAACGGGTGCCATCCGCTCACATTTGTGGAGGAAGAGGAGAATTGGCTGAATACCAACTTAGAGCCAATTACGAGGCAGACTACGGCGAAATATGTCGAGCTGATTCGAAAAGAAACTCGTGCACGAAATCAGGGCCGTGCTGCCGGCCGGCTTTGGCTTAATTTTGATGACTGGTCAGAGCGGAGCACACATTTTGAGGCAATTTTTGCCTCTTACGACACCCAGCATGCCCAGAAGAAAATGCCTTTGCTGGCGTGCTCCGTGTTTGAGGACGAGACCACATTCGACGCCAATACGTCAGAAGGATGTGGCACCCACCATGACCAGAACTGTAGATAGAAGTCGAAACTTCTCAGAGTTTTTACCTCTATAGAGGAAGTTTTCCCTGAGACGGGCCATTGTCTCGTTCATGCTTAAGGGCATGGTTCGCTGACGTTGTCCTGGCGGATGCGGTTAGACTGAGGTAGAGTGGGGAAGGTTTCGAACCTCACCTACAGAGATAGACATCTACATTCACCTTTTTGTCAAAGTTGAGTGAAAACCTTTGTCGTCGATATCCGCTCCCCTTTAGTCCTCGGAGGTTCACCCCTCCAACACAATAACCACGTGGAGCTCTTCAGTCAAGCACAAACCGCGTACGAAAGGACTAACGAAGATGTACAGTTTATGGTAGGAGATAACTGCAACACGAATATTGCGGTTGCAAAGAGAGTCGATGTTCCATTTATGGGTTGCGCCAGTCACCGGCTCAACTTGCTGGTGTGGGACTTTCTTAAGCCATATGAAGCCATGCTCGAAAAGGTTAACACGCTGATGAAGTTCCTCAAAACCCTGAAGCAGGCCGGCAAGCTCCGGCGCTAAACAGCCCTCATGCCTGTGACGAGGAATGAGACCCGCTGAATCTCAACGTTCGAAATGCTCAAGCAGTATTTTGAGCTTGCGCCGCTTCTTGACCGCGAGGACTGAAACCTTGGTCCCAAGCTCTTGGAACCAATGGCCTACTGTTGGACTCAAGCATCGCCGCTAGCGCGTATGCGGGGCACTTGCATAGCAAGTTAGCGATACCTCATACACTACCAGCTGCACCCTAGGTTTTTCCCTCAGATGTTTTCCCTCAGGGTCATGTCATATGTGACATGGTGAATGCGCCCTGCTAGTGTACGACGTGACGTCACTGGCCCACCGGTACAGAATTTTCATTCTGACGTCCCCTCATAGAGATAGTCATTTTCACACTGTCATATCGACACTAATATTGACTCAGATACATCTGCATCTGACCTGTCCCTGTATCCGCCTATCGCTTCGTTCTCTTCGGGTCGCTGCGCAATTTCACCCACGGGAGCTAAAATCTCTACACCTACCAGGAGCTGTGAATGCTTCTGGACAACCACCTGGACTTTTTCCACGTCGCTACCAAGCAGCTACAGAGTGAGGACCTCACTCTTGCAGACACCAACTGGATCTTTGGCAAGTTATTCAAAAGGTACTCGGAGCTGGAAAACCCGTTACGACGAAATCGTCGTAAGCGTCCTGTCAGAGCGAATGCCGATCAAGTCCGAGCTCTCTGTAGTAGTTAGGTAGCGCGCCTGGAGCCATTTTCTCGTGCGACAACATAGTACCAATGCGTACCCTGACAGTTTGTCGAGCCTAAAACTACACACAGTTTTGAGTTAGGTCTCAGTTAGGTTTCAGACCCTCAAACAAAGCGAACGAAACGGCAGCGCGAGGCCAAGTGTCTATGGAAGTCGAAATTGCACACCAATTCGAAACCAGTCAAGGTGGTGTTGGTGTGGCCCACAGGGCTCAAGGGCAGAGTGCGGCGCCAAACATTAGCTTTGAGCAGATGGTTGGTCAGCACGGCACAAACGGCTATGTCACCAGACAGCTCGAGCAGGAGGATGACTACGCCACTATGGAGGTTTTAAATCATGTTTGAGAAAGGAAAATGGATGCCGGCGAGCGTAAAGCATTTACTAAGAAATTTGTCCCTTGGTCGGACCAGGGCTTACACGCCAATGCCCAGGCATAGGTCTCCTTGCGCAAGCAGGTTGATGACCTTACCTCCCAGTACGACACGCTGTGGCAACGCTACAGCGACCTACAAGAGAATTTTACCAAGCTTTTCGAGTCAGTAGCGGAGATTAATGCCAGTGAGGGTACCGCACCGAATCCTCGAGTGGAAGGCCCCAAAAAGTTCAGTGGTGAAGGTGATGCTGTGGAAAAGCGTCGGGAACTCGGACAGTGGTGGTGGTGTCTGACCTACAAACTCAATGCCGAAAAAAAAGTATACAACCAAAGAACTAAGATTAAAATACGCGGTATCCCGCCTTGCTGACGGGGCATGAGCCATGGGAAGCTCTATTGCACATGCTGTGGAGCACGATGTTCCGTTTGTTAATTGGCATCACCAAGCCTTGGCTTCGTTGTTGAAAGATATGTCACAGGTTTACGACTCGGTAGACATGAAGAAAACAGCAAAGGCCAACCTATCCAACCTCAGGATGGGTCCAGACCAGCCTTGGCCGGAATTTTTCGCCAAAATCACGGAATATCATTCCGAGCTCTCGTACGACACGACGGCAAAGGTGTCCCAGCTGCGCCCACGCATAAACAAGCGCCTGCAAGACGCTATCTCCTACCAAGCCAATACCCCACCAGACGATGATTACAAGGGTTGGGCCTGTCTCTATGCGAAACTGGACGACAGCACCCGTCGGGCAGAAAAAGCAAAAGGTCTATCCGGTTTTTTGCCCGACACCCAGGAGGTTGCCATGCCCGCCTCTGACCCTATGGAGATAAATAATCTCAATGCTGTTTTGCAGTGCACGGACGACCTACAGGTTTCGCAAGCGCAATACAATTACCGAAGAGCCAACTACCTTTCCTTTGGGTGTAGGAGCGCCGAACACAGGTGGCGACGTTGTCCCAACCGTCAAAAACCGCGTGGAAGCGATAGGGCCAGCCGCGGAGGACGTGGGGACGCTCAATGACAGTGGGGCCCGGGGCAGGGCAGGGCTGGGGAAGTTGGAATTATCATCCTCCTTTCCAGGTCCATCAGATGAGCATGTCTCCCATGCAGTTCCTCCCTTGACCAACCCCTTTTATGAGCACCCCATCCCCTCCCGCGTCCCGGCAGCTCGAGGGCATTGAAGACGTCTCAAGAAAGCATAACTTCCTCGCAAAGTCACATGGGAAAGTCAAAAAAAAAATTGCTCTGAATTAGGATTGGAACCATTACTCTTAACATCTATTGGCGCTCAACACCTATTGCTTGAACCCATAGTTCTAGGTAGAAAAAACTTAACTGTCAACTCAATGGTCGATTCAGGATGTTCCGGAATAGCCTTCATGAGTATCACTTTTGCACAAACATCCAATCTGCAGCCGCAGAGACTCAAAGCGCCGAGACGCTTGTTGATAGCCGATAACTCCACCAGTGAAGCGGGATATGTTACCCACCTTGTGCAATCATGGTTCCAGATTGAAAGCCACCGCGAGTTTCTCCTTTTTCATCTCACATAGCTCGATGTTGACATCATACTAGGTCTCCCATGGGTGCATTTGCATGACCCTCGTATAGACTGGGCGAGTAACTCCGTGATATTTGACTCGTCCCACTGCTGCCTGAACTGCCTGAAGGATGGTCGGCCTTGCAAATTGGAGGGACTGTCTGAATTTGCTCACAAACGCTACCAAGCTACGATGGAGGACTGTGCGGAAGACGAGATTGGCAAACTGGACATATCGTTGCTGGACCCTGACAGCATGCTGGCGTACTGTGAATCCGACGGAGTTTACGCCCACTTTGCCACCTTGACAGAGTTATCAGAGGATTGGCTGGATCAGGACGTCATAGCATTTCACAAATTGATCCAGGATGACATCGACAAATTCCTGGAAAAGCATTAGCGCTGCCCGTACACACCAGAAGAGCTGAAAAGGAAAATCCCTAAAAAGTACCACGGCATGCTAGAGGCTTTTTCAAAGCAAACTGCAAACAAACTGCCGCCACACCGGGCGACTGACACGAAAATTTTTTTTAAACAGGTCATGGCACCACCCTACCACAAATCGAGGCCGTTAATCACAGACGAAAATAAGGTCATCAAGGAGTGGTTGGATGATCAACTGGCCAAGGCTTTCATCACGAGGTCGACTTCGCCTGCCGCAGCGCCGATCCTCATTGCAAGGAAACCTGGAGGCGGAGTCAGAATCTGCCATGACTACCTGAGGTTGAATGCAGCCACGATCAAGAACCGGTTTCCCCTGCCATTGATACATGACACCTTGGCCAAGATTGGGAAAGCCAAATGGTTCACCAATCTGGACGTGATCGCGACCTTCAACAGGATTCGCATCGTGGAGAGGGAGGAATGGAAGACAGCGTTTATAACGCGATACGGCCTTTTTGAGCAGCTGGTCACCTCGTTTGGCCTGTGCAATGGCCC
Organism: Piedraia hortae CBS 480.64; assembly: GCA_010093745.1. Classification (NCBI taxonomy): domain Eukaryota; kingdom Fungi; phylum Ascomycota; class Dothideomycetes; order Capnodiales; family Piedraiaceae; genus Piedraia; species Piedraia hortae. The sequence continues at coordinate 88,101 of MU006000.1, forward strand.
GTCCGTCTTCCAAAACTACATCAACCAGGCACTGCATGACATATTGGACGTGCATTGCTCTGCATACCTGGACGATGTTATCGTTTTTCGGATAATCTCGATGATCATGATGAGCACGTTAATCAGGTCCTGAAAAAGCTTCTTGCGGCCGGGCTACAGATTGACGTGTACAAATGCGAGGTTCACACAACGTCAATCAGATATACTGCTCTCATCGTGGGAAGAGACGGTATTTCCATGGACCCCGCAAAATTTCAAACAATATTGCGTGGCCAAGCCCTGATGACTGCCCCAAGAACAACGCCAAGGAACTTCAACGCTTTTTGGGGTTTGCCAATTATTACCGGCGCTTTGTGGCAGGATACTCAAAATTAGCGAGGCCACTCACAGAGCTAACCAAGCCACAGGTAGCATGGGACTAGATTCAGGAATGTGATCAGGCGTTCCGTGCCCTCAAGCGTGCATTCACCAGCGCACCAGTCTTACAGTAATTTGATACAACACGAACAACATTTGTCGAAACGGACGCCTCAGATTGGGCGAACGGTGGGGTACTGTCCGAGAACCATGGTACACTGCCCCCAGTGGCATTTTCCTCCTCCAAGCACTCTGCTCAAGAGTGTAATTACGATGTATACGACAAGGAGCTTTTGGCAATTGTGAAAGCCTTAGAAGAGTGGCGACCAAAACTCCAGGGTTTGGACTAGTTCAACATCGTTACCAGTCATAAAGATTTGGAGTTTTTCAATGACCGCGAAGCGACTTAAAAAAAGGCAAGCTCGATGGGTAGAGTTTTGGTCAAGCTTCAATTTTACAAATGCACATAGACCTGAAAGGCACTGTGAACAACCGGACGTGCTCAGCCGGATGCCGGATACGAGGTCCGTAGATGCTAACGACGCCGCCTGTGTCACCGTGAGCAACAACTCCTGCCATACAGCAAACTGGCCCCAGGCATGAAGCCACTAGACACAACTTCAAATGCCATGAAAGTCGTCTTGGTAGACACGCTGAGCAGCGCCGTCAAGCCCATCGATGAGCTGATCACAGAAGCATACGCTAAGTCCCCAATTGTAGTTTGTATGATGAAAGCAATACAGGAAGGAAAGTGAAACTGGCCGAGAAGCATCCGCAGGGACTTGCAGAGGGTGTCAATTAAGAAATGCAGGATTGTGCGCGACAAGATCTATCTCGATGGCAGATTGTTCATCCCTAAGGACGACGAAACAGTACTTCGAATTCTCCACCGAAACCACATGCTAGGATTGACAGGCCATCCCGGCCAGACCAAAACTTTGGATCTCGTCAGACGGAATTATATTTGGCCACGAATGCACCAGGACGTTGCACACTTTGTGCGAAACTGCAACACATGTCGACGATCAAAGGCGTCAAGGAGGGCTCCTTTCGGGCTCCTACAACCGCTACCAGTACTTTTGGGTAAATGGGAGGACATTTCCATCGATTATGTCACAAATTTGCCTGACTTCAAGCGGAATAAATCAAGTCTACAAGCACATCTTGGCCGTGGTAGAACGATTGGCGAAAATGCGCCATTAGATTCCCATGGAAAGCCTGGACGTTCCAGATTTGGTTGATGGATTCCTCTGGCGAGTCTGGTCCCTACATGGCACCCCATTGTCCATCTTCAGTCGTCGAGGATCTCAATTTGACTCCAGTTTTTGGGGACAGTTAAGGAAATGACTCGGTACAACACTAACGCCTTTATCATTGCATCATCCTCAACCAGATGGGCAAACCAAAAACGCGATTGCCTATATGGAAGTCTATCTCTGATCGTATGTCAACTACCTCCAGGACGATTGGTGAGATTGGCTGCCAATGGCGGAATTCGCAGCCAACAATGCGTGCTCAGAACCCACAGGCCTGACACCTTTTTCCGCCAACCACCTTGCTCACCCAGAGTGGGAACGGAACCGCAAGGCCCGCAACCGCCACGTATGACGTTCAAACAGAGACAAGACTACTTGGCAGCGAACGACTATGCAGAACCTGCAGCAGACGTTGGACTATCTTCAAGCGGCCTTGAGGGGGGCGCAAGAAATACAAGCCGACGCGGCAAACCGGAAACGTCTACAATCTGATTTCAAAGAGGAAGGAAAGTTTGCATGAACACCGAGTACATTAAAACGCTTCTTCAATCCAAAAAAATTCAACGACAAGAATGAAGGACATTTCGCCATTGAAAAGGCATACGAGACGGCGTGTCGGTTGAAGGTTTCTCCAGGATATTTTTCGTCTTCCACAACTCACTGTTTACTAGGGCTTTCAACGATCCTCTGCCGGGTCAAGATCAACTCAACGAATCGCCGAAAGACGAAGGTGTCCTGGTGCATCACGATGACATGGACAAAAGTGGAGTGGAACTCGAATTCAGCCACATAATAAAGCAGAGAGGCTGACAAAACATCAAGTGCTTGATTCAATGGAGAAATCAGGCGGCCACGTGGGAGGAAGCCAAAAATTTGAGGGGCTGTTGGGACCAACTCAAAACATTTTATCAGGAGACCCTGACCAACCGAAGCTTTTCATGTACCACGAGTACCTTCGGCTCAATGAAGCCCGGGACACTGAACGACTCCACCCTCCAACCAATCAAATTGCAAGAATTCGAAAATCTTCAAAGCGACTTGCACCCTGAAGGAATAAAGTCTCAAGTGGTTAGTTTTCAGGTCGAAAACAATTTATTGGATGGGGGCAACTGTCACTGCTAATGCCGACAGGGTTCGTGCTTTCTGTCGTGGTTAGGTAGCGCGCCTAGAGCTATTTCCTCACGCGAAAACATAGTTCCAACGCGTACACTGGCACTCCCTTTTCGAGTCTGCCGTCACCAGGGTCCTTGACAAGGAGGAAAGCCAACTCACGATCTTGGAGAAAGATCGCTCCGGCATTTCTCGCTTCTCCAAGTGGAAGGCCAGCGATGACGACGACGACCTATTTTGCGGTCCCACGCGCCAAAAGGAGGACAAAACCCACTCCTCGTCGGCATATGAGGATCTGAAATTCCTCCTGCCAACTTTAAATCTGGCGTAAAGGTCCTTTAGTATGGACCGCCGGATAAAAACGGATTACAGAAAAAGCATGTACAATGCGGCCTTCGAGTCCATTATGTTTTTGAGCCACAATTCGTGCTGGTGGGATGAGGGCACTGCATTAAAGATTATCAATGGAGAGTAGGTAGTAGATCAGATCATGTCCATTGCCCGATATACTGTTTGTCGTCGTATTGCAATGACTAGTATGACGTGCGATGTTCGACTGCGGCTTGAAGCGCGGGGAATCTCTCCCAAACCGAGAATATATTTTCTTTTAGCACCAAATACTTATTGTCAAAACTCAGGGCCTACGTTATGCGGAAGGGCCCATTTTGTCCGCGGTCCGAGTCTAGTGGCACATACTCAGGCGGCATTGACTTTTCTCTACTCTTCTTCATGCGTTGTTCTCTGTCTAAATAGGGTCTACGCAGTTCTCTCGTCCATAGTCCATTGCTTTGAGCCTCTCACCCCTGTCTCTCATCAATTCCTCGACCTCGACCCCTCGTCCTTAGCCTCGTGTCGTGATACTTATATTTCGTTATAGGTCACGTGAGATGGGGAATGTATAAGAAAAAAAAAATTCTAACACCTCTGTTCCTGCCCCATCCGGTTACTAACCCACTTTGACACTTGAGAGGTGGGGTATATATACATACCCTGCTCGGTGGGGCAGCCGGGGATTAGCTGACACGGCTGTCTGTAAAGAGATGAATTTGGGGAAAGTGGGATGAAGACTGGTGTGGCTGCGGGCTCATTTGATCTCCGCTACAACGACGAGGGTGAGATGTTCATGGCTTGAACCTATTGTCGAACCATTGCCATTACTGCGCGTCTTAAAATTTTGCCGCTGTCGCGGATATTCATACAACATCATAGGCATCTACCGTATGCATGGCAGTAGATCCCACTGGAATGATGCAGTATCGTGCATTGTCAACTCAGGTAATTTGTAATACGGATCCGTCGGAAAGTATCTTATGAGAACTCATGATGAAGCAGCGACGACTCTAAAACGGCATCCCTGCCGCTCTTGTATTCTTAACCAGTCGCCTTCTCAATTCATCTTTCCCCTCTCGTTTCCTTACTATGTTTTTCCTTTTTTCAAAAATCCTCCTCGCGGTATCGACATCCTCCTTTCTTTCGGGCAAGATATCCATATCAGTGCCCAATTTGTCTTTAATTGCCTCCTTTTCTCTCTCTTTCTCAAGCAATCTCTTCTTTTCAGCCCTAAAGTCTTCTCTTAAGGCTTTGTTCACCCTCCACGGGCTCTCCCATCGTCTTTTCTGGAACGAAAGCAATTGATTCAGTCTTTCCTTATCGTCCTTTTCCCTAGCCTGATTCTCCAGATCTGCAAATGCCCCCTTGGGTTTTTCCTCTTCAGGGTGTGCAGCAGCCCTCGCTTTTCCTCCTTCAAAAGCAACATAACCGGCATTTGCTGGATCCGTCCTGATTTCTATGAACTTCCCGCAAATGGTGTGTTTAACCCGAAATCCCCATACAGGAAGAGAGAGATAAGATCCGACGCGGGATTTAACGGCATTGAACCGCGTGCCTCGCGCGACGAGTGTGGGTTGCGAACAACCGTCGCACCATACATCAAATGGCATTTCAAAGCGCACCGTCTGTGTTCCATCAGGCCGCAGCGAGCCTGGTGGGCGGCGTCCCCTGAGGCTGTTCGCAGAAATAGTGCCCTCGAGGTCGGGAGGAACGTATCTGTTTACGTTTTGCATGGTCGTTACCTTTGGCTTGAATAGTAGACGGTTGTAGAGGTGTGCAGTCGTCTTTGGTCAGCTGCTCTTGCAACAGAGATGTCGGATGGCAGAATTCAAATGTTTAGCTCGGCGCGTCCCGCTTGGACTTGGCGATTTGATAGTATCGATTACGAGTGGAGGTGATGGTGAGTTCCGAATGGGGTGTTATGTTTCTGGTGTGGCCTTCTGGCTTTTGTAAAACGAGACGCGAGATCAGGTCGTTGGAAACTAGGGCACGTAATCGAGAAAGATCATGTAAAGATGGAGGCGAATAGTGTGGTCGAGTAATCCCTGTCAGTCATGATGCAGGGAACAATCTGGAAGAATGACGTAGGCAAACATGACTCGCTAGTGCGAACACCTCTTTTAATTCAGATTCTCCGCTCCTCTCCTTTTTTTTCTTCTTCAGCTCTCTTTGACTCTTGGCTTAGATCGAGTAAGTATTCTGTTCTTTTCAGCTTGATCTCTGAAACGTCTCTACGGAGGCTTTTCCTGATTATGCACATTTTTGGAACGTGTCTCTGCGACTGCTGAACATGCTCATGTCCAGGACACAATGTCGCTGGTATCGCACCGCCTCCGGCTGAAGTGAACTGCCTTTCATCAGCTCCTGGCACTGGGCTGGCAGTTGGAGATGGGCAGGATGTGGCTGTCTTTTTCCACCTGCATAGAAAGATAAGCTGCGGTGCAACGTCAGTGAAGTCTATCTTTAATCTGTGACATAGCAAGATAAGAACCCTTGTCTACGTAGGTGTTTATTACTTGGCCAAGCGACTACTACAAGAGGGCGGGTGCGAGAATCACCACGTATAATAGGCTGAGGCATGAGTCCAAATGCAGAAAAGTTGCGTGTTCGGATCCTGGTTGGCTGAAACGCAGGAATGTGAGAAGGTGCGGTCCGGTCCGGGAATGACAGCTGACGAAGCTTCAGCTTTGCGCACCAATCAGATGGCGCGACTGCCGGCAGTCGGACGCCGACGAGTGGCGGAATGAATGTTGGTTGAGACAAGGGTCGACCCGCAGGATTTAACAGTCGACTAGATTGACAAAAACATACACCAACCCCTTTGTCGTCGACAAGCCTTGCGTGAGTTCGCACTAACCCTTGGGCCCCACATCCGCTCTCAACCCATCGTTGTTCCCCGAAATTCGTCGTTCCCCCGGTTGCCCCCTCGTCGACCATGATTTGAACCCCCGTCCGTCCCTCGCTACGTTCACCCTCGTTCTTGCAACCGACGATGCTCACCTTCCGCCGCGCCCTGGCCCTTGCCCTGTGCATGTTAGTGGCCTTCTTCGTCATCCGCAACGCAACTCACGCGACGGCGCACCCGGCCTACCTGCACAACTCGCCCAAGCCTACGGGCAGCTACTCGGACAACAAGAAGTTACAGGACATGCCGCCGGAGCAGCCAAGCACGCGCGCGTCGGTCCAGACATCTTCAACGTCTACCGTTCCGCCGGCGTCGGCGACCTGGGAGGGCGATGATTCCGGCCGGCCAGTGGCTAAGAAACCGCAGCCACAAATGCCTCTAGAGGATCTCCGGGCGCTGCCGCTACGGTCGCAACTGGCCTACGCCTTTCCCTACGACGTCGAGAGCAAGTTCCCGGCGTACATTTGGCAAACTTGGAAGACGACGCCAGCGTCGGGCGAGTTTGAGGAGGGATTTCGCGTGCCGGAGGCGTCATGGAGCGATCTTCACCCAAGCTTCGTACACGAAGTCATCACTGACGACGTCGCCGTCCATCTCATCCGCCACCTGTATGCCACCATTCCCGAGGTCATCGAGGCATACAACGCGCTGCCGGAGCCGGTGCTCAAGGCCGACTTCTTCCGCTATCTGGTACTTCTCGCGCGCGGAGGGATCTACAGCGACATCGACACAACGGCGCTGAAGTCTGCAGTCGAGTGGGTGCCGGCAAATGTGCCGCGCACGTCTTACGGGCTCGTGGTGGGCATAGAAGCCGATCCGGACCGGCCAGACTGGCAGGAATGGTACTCCCGCCGCATCCAGTTCTGTCAGTGGACTATCCAAAGCAAACCCGGACATCCAGTACTCATTGACGTCGTTGCCCACATCACCGAGGAAACTATGCGGCGGAGGACGGCGGGTGAACTGTCCAAGGTGTCTTCGGTCATTGAATTCACCGGCCCCGCTGTGTGGACAGACTCCATTTTCAAGTTCCTCAACGATCCCGACCATTTCGACATGTCCACCAGCTCCGGAAACATCACTTGGCAGGACTTTACGGGCATGAAGGAGGCCAAGAAAGTGGGAGATGTCATTGTCCTGCCCATTACAAGCTTCTCGCCGGGCGTCGGCCAAATGGGCGCTGGCGACGACGATGATCCCATGGCATTTGTCAAGCATAGCTTCGAAGGTAAGCGAATCGCCAGTAGTCACTCTAAGGTCAATGCTAACGCTGCAGCAGGATCTTGGAAACCTGAAAGTGAAAGACACATTGGAAGCTGAACTTTTGTTGCGGTTGAATTCGCCATCTCAAGTGCTGAATGGCGGGTTTTCTGTAGTCTTATAGTATCCATCTTTCTGTTTCCTCCAAGGCAGAGAGCATTCGAAAAACTGGGCGATCTACGCACCTATAGGGGCCGCTGCGCCCGAGTCAGGCACAAGTTCGAACAGGATGACACGGCCGTGGATAGAACGGCTTCAAAAACTCGTGTGTAAATTACAAAATGTTCTGATCATCACCGTTTATGAAACATTACAAAGTACAAATCTCTACCTAGAAATTCGTCCTAAAAGTCATAATAATACCGGAATTCACTCCACCAGTAGTAAACGAAGTTAATGAGCAGTAGGATCGGGATCATTTCGACCCAAGCCGGTAGCGTTTCCCACAACTCCTTCAGACCTTGCCACGCGCCCACTTTCTGTGGCTTGGCCAGTCTGGCCGGCCTAGCAGGTGTGGCGAACTTGGAAGTTGTGGTGGGCCAAGCCGGAGCGATGGGCCTGGCGGACATTGCAGGTGTGGCAGGTCTGGCCGGCCTAGCAATAACCGAAGTAGAGGTTGGATGCGGAGGTAAAGCCTCAACCAGGAGCGTTTCAACTTCCGCGAGTTTCTTTGCTGTTTTGACAATCTCTCCAAGCTTTACTTCTAGGCTCCCAAGCTTTTGCTCTCCTGTGGTATTCTTTTCCTCAAGCTTCCTGGTCTTCCTGCTGCTTTTCCTGCGCTCTTTCTGCAGAGCCGCTTGGCCGGCTTCTTGTGCCTCCCGCATCTTTTTCTCTAGAAATTTTACCTGCTTCTCATGTTGCTTTTGGGATATCATCTCGGGGAACATCTCCTCAAGTGTGCCTGTCTGCGTGCCTTGTGTCATCCTCAATCGAGGTTCTCGCGCGCGTAGCTTCTCCTCCAGCTGTTCGACCTTGGATTCAGCGAATTCAGCTCTCGTCCTTATATGCTCCAGCTCCTTTGAGACCTCATCTGAGGGAGTGGCGTCGGACTGGGTTTGCAATAAGTTTCGCAACTGCTTTTTAAGTGCCTTGTTTCCAGCAATCAACTCCTTCATTGACCCTTCTTGCTCGTTTGACTGGCTTTGCCGTGGACCATCGGGTCCTCGGTTCTGGAGAGCCTTTGCGTAGAACTCAATATTGATACCGGCGGCAGCATTCTGGACTTCGTCTTCCATGGTCCTGCGAATTTCTTCGATTGTGCTTTCGAGGGTATCGATCTTCTCAAAAGCCGCCGCCTCTAAAGCACGCAGCTCGTCGTTTGACTCTTCCAACCCCCTGCGCTGCTTTTTCTCACCCTGTAGGGCATGGTGCATGCCTGCTAACTCTTTCTTGAGCAGCTCAACGATATCCGTGTTCTGTGCCATTCTGATTGCTGGTATATTTGAGAACTGTAATCAGTTCTGCTGGACAGTGATAGACTTAACACTGCTTGGCTCCAGTAAGGAAGGAGCAAGAAAGTGCACTTATTTTGTGTTTATCGACTGCTCCGTGTCCAGTTCCGGTGGGAAGTTCGGATGGCTGTCGCTTCACTGGCTCAGAGGTTTACGTCGTAAGCCACGCACCTGACGGCATATGGGCACAATCTTCAATATCATGGCTTTCTTCATAGACGCATCCGGCGTGGAATACTACACCCTACCTAACCGTTTCCAAGAAATCTGCCAGAGCCATTGTCTTCCATACAAAGACTGGCAGAGGCTGGCAAAGAACAAAGAATGTCTGCCATGCCCGAGTAGAAAGGGCGGCGCAAAACGAACAGCTCTTGCAAGAACGAGTGCTGCATATGTACCTTCAACCAGGCAGTGGCCAAGTTTTGGGGATTGTTGAGAAGGCCTGTCGTGGTCTACCTAAAGCTGCATTTACCGGTTTCGTTCTAGCGTGACCACTAGTCAGGCAGGGACGGGGCCGACGGCATTCTTGATCCGGCTTAGTGAGGAGTTGACAGGTCGGCCCGGGAATAACGTTATGACACGGACACAGCAGCAGAATAACACGTCATGACGGGACACAGGCTTGCCCTGGCAGAGGCTCCTGCACACCACAAGGTCGTAAAATGCAGTCCAAATTCCTGACGACCGCGAGGGCCGCTGCTACCTCGCGCCGTATCCCGTCTCTCGTCATCAGCCGCACGTTTGCCAGCCGTCCTGCGCTGCTCAAGGATGACGGGCATGACAAGTATTCGACGGCAAGTGAGCTTGGCGCCCATGAAGACGAGGGCCGTTTCTCTCGCACTGACAAGAACATTCGCGTCGAGTATCCGAAAGAGGAAGAGCTTCCACGCTCTCAGCCAGTGCGTGGCCGTGGTGGATCGCATTCGCTGCGCACCCTGGCCAGCTTCAGTCTCGAAGGCCGCGTCGGTGTTGTGACGGGCGGCGCGCGCGGGCTGGGCTTGGTCATGAGCCAGGCCCTTGTAGCCAGCGGCGCTAACGTCGCCCTGGTCGACATGAACGAGGAATTGGCCATCCGCCAGGCTAAGCAGTTGGTCGAGACCTTCCACGCCGAGAATCCTGGCACTACCGAGTCGCCCAAGGTGACGGCCCACTACGCCGACGTCTCATCTCCAGAATCGATTGATGCTGCCGTCACCTCAATCCTCAAAGAGCACGGCAAAATTGACAATCTCGTCACGTCGGCCGGCTTCACAGAGAACTTCGATGCCACCATGTATCCCCCGGACCGCATGCGTAAGCTCTGGGCCGTGAATGTGGATGGCACCTATCTATTTGCCGTGGCCGTGGCCAAGCATCTTATGGAGCGCAAATCGGCGGGCAGCATGGTGTTTATCGGCAGCATGAGCGGCGCTATTGTCAACGTTCCCCAGCCCCAGGCGCCTTATAACGCTTCAAAGGCCGCTGTGCGTCATTTGGCGAGCTCCATGGCCGTCGAGTGGGCTCATGCCGGTATCCGCGTCAATTGCATCTCGCCGGGCTACATGCTTACGCCTTTGTGAGTCACATCCATGTTTGTATCGTATTTCTTTGCTAACTGTGGCAGGACAAAGAAAATCCTGGATGACAACCCGGAGTTGGCTCAGAAGTGGATTAGTTTGATTCCCCAGGGCAAGATGGGCCGCCCCGAAGATCTCATGGGCGCCGTTACCTTCCTGTGCAGTGATGCCTCTTCTTACATTACCGGGGCAGATCTGCGCGTGGACGGCGGCTACACCGTGACCTAATTCAGACTCGGCCTTCAACGGCTCAATTAATGATGCAGATTAACAGCCTGGCTATGAAAGGCTAAGGCTGCAGTCCGTGTTTGCTTTTTGTTCAAATAAAATGTTCTCCTCCCATAAATTGGCCTATTCCCAAGAGCGTTCATACTTACAGGAAATAGTTGCATGAAGTATTTTACAAGTCAACGACATTGTAACACGCGTTTACAATGCTAATCTGGCAGCTGACCTGGGCAAATTTCCTGGTTTATATACCCCTTCTCTTCTCTTCTTCCCACACTCTGATTCCGCCTTTGGCGAATATTTCGAACCTCTCCTAATCCAAACAAAGATAAAATACTTTCAGTCCATGTGGCCACTTCTCATAAGCTTGAAAAGGACGCTATCCACTAGTCCCACCAGCGAGGAACGGCGTAGGCCAGAATCGATATCCTGGAGAAAGCCAAGAAAGACCTACAAAGTGGAAAGGATTAATCTATTTAGGAGACCATGCATTGTGAGGAAGAGTATGAGCATATATGCAGAGTGCGAACAAACCAAAAGCAAATTAGCATGAACCCTCACAAAGGAGAGTCAAGATCGCTTGTTACCCACCCAAATCTGTGACTCTTAAACAATGCCGGGATGAGTGCCAAGGCAAAGAACAGGTTATCCACGTCGAGAACACCAAATGCACGTACTTGCAGCAAGGTTTAACCAAAGTGCGTCTCTGCGAACCATAAAAAGTGTGATAATCTCCGTCCAAAACCAAGATGTTCCCTTATCCCTCGAACCTCCCTGCTGCCTTCGGCCCGTTCCGGCCCTTCCCGACACTGACATACATCACACCTGTCACAAAAGAACTCCTCTTTAATCAGTTGAGCAACCTTCTCAGAGTGTATTAACTGGGCCTCTATATCGAAGATAATCTTTTTGGTTCGAATGATTGAATTTGATGCGCTGTGTGAGCAGTGCCAAGATTGGGGCGAAAGTAATTAGCAGAGCTGAGAGATACCTCATTCGCACGTGGATGTGCAGGTGCTTAGGAGCCGGCTGTGTTGCGAAGAATGTCTAACATGCAGAAACCAAAGGATGGGCTGCAACTCCAGGACGAATCGCTGCAAAAGGAGAGGTACTATAGCAGCGAAATTTTGTATGAGTGCGAGTGCGAGAGGTACGTAAATGCTGTACACACCCAGTCCCGAGTCCAAACTTAGGCTTGCCACGACGAGGCGGACGAGCAGACGAAAGATGACCAAGGCGATGAGCTGGCAGACCACCTCATAGTCACTCGAACGAAGTGTCAAGCTCACCAAAACCAGATGAAGATGTCATCTTTTTGACAACATTACCGCACAAACGTGCTTTCTACCACTATTACTCGGATACACGCACCATGTGTCAACGCTTGACATGGCAGTTTCTCGTCGATTCAGAGGAACTGGTGGAAATGCACAGCGTACTAAATTGACGGATTCAATGGACAGATATACTAGCTGTCATTACGGCCGTCGTAAAGGTTTATCCAGCAGCTACGTATCTCAGTGTGCAAGGCCCGGTCCGGTCCGAAGTCTCTTGGCAACGTGCGAAACTATCCAAACGCCAGCTTTAGTTGTCCTTTATCTAACCTCTTCCGCTTTTCCTGTTTACTCGTCTGCTTTGGCTCACTTTTGGGAGCACTCGCCAAGACATTCCCTGCTGATCCACTTCCAGGAGAAGGACACCGTTGCAAATCCTGCGCGAAATGAAAATCTTCATGTTCCATTTGCATCTCGAGTGGGATTTTCTTGTTACAGCGTTCGCATGCGTAAACCTCTAAGCCAAGGGGCGGACTTTCACCGTCACTTGCGTCAGCGTCTTGTTCGTCTCCTGTCTCAGATAGTGAACCCTCCCTTTTTCTTTTTCTTTTTCTTTTACCTTGACCTTTGACCAAAAACCCTTCAATGCCTTGGTTGGAGACGGTATCGAATCCACCGACGCTGACGCTCAGATTTGCACACGGCCATGCACGTCCACCAGCTACGATTTGTGAGAGGAGCGTCTTGGCGTGCTCGAAGAGTCCTTGCTCGTTAATGATTCCGGCGATTGGTGTCTGCTTGCTGCGCACTTGGCCTGTTTGGCGGAGATGAACGTTCAGCGTGCGCGGACGTCGATGATTATCGAGCCCTTCTTCAACCATGCGGGAGTAGATGTCTGCTGCGAAGATGCGGAGCCATTTGCACGCTATGGGGAAGCTGTTGATGCTGGGGCGAAAGGACTTGGCTGATAGCATGCTTTTGATTTCTGTGCGTGGAGTGACCTCGCTGGTATCTCGACCGCGAAGCATTCCATGCACCCAGACGCCGACTTCCTCGCCGCATGCTTCTTTCAAACTGTCCATCGAAACGCACAGCATTTCAGACACCTTTTCCGTTCCAAAGGTATTGGCTATGTTATCGCCCAATTTGCCGCCCAAATGCCGCATTTTGGTGAAGTTGTAGCCGTTCAGGAAACGTTGAATGGCCCGGTTGCGGATGACGGTCTGGCCATTTGGTTTGCGATAAGCTGAACCCAGCTTTGCCAGCATTTTATTACGTGCGATGCCGGCTGAGCAGGTATAATGTAGTTCCGAGCAAATGCGTGCTCGCATGTCTCGTACGATTTCAGATGCTGTGAGGAGACAGACATCGTCCCAATCTGGATCGTCCTCCTCGCTCTCGCCCTCATCTAAATCTAATAGCGCGTCGGCTGCCCAGACCAGCGCTGTGGTAGGCGGAGCAGGTAGCGACTCCGAAGGATCATCGTAAGGAGGAGGACCTCGAAGTTCGGGATATCTCTCCAGCAACACGGAATGGACCTGCACTGAAAGATCAAGAAAGACCTCATCTATGCCGGCTTTTTCCATCCGACGAGACTCTGGCGGCAGGCATTCTTTAATAAGGGACTGAATCTTCCGACTTTCGATGCGATAAGGATCCAGGCTGACCTTCCGGGAAGCGATTTCCTTTTCGGCTCCATCTGTGTAGCTCCACGTGGTGTCGCCCTCTTTCCACGTGGCTACGTGCTGGCAGATGAGATGAGGACACTTTTCCTTGGCCTCGGCTACAGACACGTGTCTACCCAGCCCATAAGCACGCGCCGGGTAGTTGATGGCGATAAGGCCCTGCCATTGTTGCACAGCAAGCGGCTGGTCCGGGTCAAGGCCCAGACGCACCGTCTCACACTGGGCATAAAATGCGTCGAGATCTACATGGGCTATTACACGCAACGGACTGGATGCTTGGCCCAACGAAGCTAAATCTTTGTATGTGAAGCGCGACCGGAGCTCATACCCTGTCATCTCTGGTCATCGTGTGGCCTTGCTGACGCGTAAAATCACGCGCAAAGCGTTTTGCCTCGCGTCGACCCTGCGTCTCTCGTGCGCCAAGGCTGCATGTTATTGGTCGCACTACAGGTGGAGTCCCAATGTGGGGTTTCTTGGCCAGGCAAGTAGGAGAAATGCTTACGTCTTGAACGATTTGGCAGTTCGGCAGAGTCACGAGATGCTATCGTAAGCTGTCTACGGGCTTCTGATCTAGAGTTATGCATTTTCTAAAAAGAATGGACACACAAGCCACAAACCGTTCTCCAACGGTCCCGACTCTTGTTCGTTTCCTGCTACGCGTCAGCCGGTAAGAAAAACGAATGGCGCCAACTGATTCCAGGCTGAGGATGACTGTCCAGGGATTTGTTACATCTGAAGAGGTCGTTAATAAAAGGCGGAAATTATGACAGAATGACATGGGACCGAACGGTCGGAACTTATGCGACGAACTACGCCCAAAACATCTAGAACGTACGGCCGCAGATCCTGCTGTGCCACGCGGATCAGCCCGCTGATGCAAATACCCGAACGGTGCACGCGGACAATGCAAACATCCGAGCGATGCACAGCTTACTCACGTGGAAAACGAGATCTGGGGGACAGTGTCTTGCTTGCTCAATTTGCGCGGCACTGGGCCATAAAGGCCGCTGGGCTAATTACGGCATCCAACGAGACTTCCGCGAACCCGACTGGCAGGTGTACAATTAACACAGGTCACGTGCGCTGCACACAAGCGCCCGCAGGCGCGCCTTTCCTATTTGGGCAGTGGCCTCGACTGTCTCCCTGTCCCTCCCAGACCAACTCATTCTTTTGCCCAGTCACAGAGGCAGGGCAGCCTTCAAGCCCGTCGCTCGCTTCACCACCATAATGGACTACAACGGCTACGGACGCGCTCCGGCCGCCAAAAAGTTTCGCGTTGGCAACATCTTTGGCGACCCGTTCAGCCTGGCGACGGTCGGTATCGCGATTGTGCGTGTTATTCCATGAACCTATAGCACCTATGCTGACTAGAGGAAAAGTGCGGCTGGCTCATCGCCTTTGTCAGTTCAATTATTGCTCAAATCTCCCAACGTAACCAGTATCCAAACTACTCATGGTGGGCGCTCGCATACATGTTTTGCGTAATCATCGGTGTCGCAACCGCCATCGGCATGAATGCTGTGTATACGTACCACGTTGCGATTGTGGGTTTCCTTGCGGCTGGCCTGGTCTTCACCACGTCCTCTGTAAATTCTCTCATTTACTGGGCGCAGGGTGCAAAGGAAGCAGCAGCTGCGGGATTCATTCTTCTTTCCATGGTTTCGGTATGTTCATCTGCAAAAGCTCTTTGGAATTAAGCTAACCATCAGATCGTTTGGATGTTTTATTACGGATCCCAGCCCACTGCAGCTCATCGTCAGACTCTTGATTCTTTCGCCTTACACAAAGACCATGCTCCCACCAGCCGCAACAGTCGCCACATGACGCAGGCTTACGGCCGGCCCGAAACGACTCACTCGGCGGGTCCTCCGCAGATGTACAATTCATCTCAGCTGGCCGGTTTCGAGACGTCTTCACCAGTTACGGGCTATGCCGGTGGACCGGCCGGTGCGCCCGCGCGCGAAAACGGGCCGAATTTTCCCCAACCTGCCACTAGCCAGAGCAATTTGGCACCCCATTCTGGCCCCGGCACGGGCACCGTAACACCTGCGGGAGCCCCATCGACAGAGTATCCTTACCGGGCAAAGGCAATCTACAGCTACGAAGCCAACCCTGACGATGCCAACGAAATCTCATTTAGCAAGCACGAGATCCTCGACGTTAGTGACGTTAGTGGACGCTGGTGGCAAGCCAAAAAGGAGAACGGCGAAACGGGCATCGCACCCAGTAACTATCTCATTCTGCTGTGAGCGTTTACTTGTTTGTCCTTTTGTGTGCCCTGAGCGGCTATTGTCGTGACGAGTTGGCATGGCGCTGGGCGGACGGGAACGATACCAGAGGCCATTTTACTCGGTCTGGAGTTCTGGTTTCTTTTGTAGTGATGACTGCTTCTATTACAGGCATGATCTGTTTGGGTCAGAGGCCTTGTATTCGGTAAAAAAAAAACATCCCTCAATGGCTTGACTTGAACCTTCAGTCCAGCAAGAATCCTTCAATGTCTAATTTGAGTCTGACTGTTCTGCCATTCTGCAAAAAAAATTACGTTGCAACCATCGGGAGTCGAACCCGAGCCTGCTGCTTGGAAGGCAGCAATCCTGACCGTTAGACCATGGTTGCGTGTCACCGTTTGTAATGAAGCGCGTTGTGTTTATATCCTTGGTTGATAACGCCTTGATGATAACTGCTTCCTTGCAGCATGAAACAGTCACCACAGTTCATTGGGAGATAAGAGTACTTTAAAGCATTGTGCCCGATGCTGCGCTGTGCTCAAAAGGTCCCCTCTTTATTGAATGGCTTGCCTGTGCTCCTGCACAATCCTTTTCAGCATGGCCTCGTCATCCTCGTGGAGGCTGTGCCTGCAAAAGCAACTAAGCCACATCCTGTCAACAAAAAACAGGGGCCTACAGTAAATCCCCCGCAAACTGTTCCCAAACCACCATGGCCGACCGCTGCACAAAAGTTACACCACAATGCCCCGTTGAAGCGACGGTGTATGGCTACAGGCCGAACCTGGGCGGCAACGCCTTTTTCCTGGCGATATTTGCCATCTGTACAGTCGTTCAAATTGTCCTTGCGCTGAAATACCGCGCCCGACGATCGTTCAGTGTCGTCATGGCTATTGGAACGGCAGGCGAAGCGATCGGCTACGCAGGCCGAGTGATGATGCATTCCAATCCGTGGTCAGGCCCGGGGTTCAAGACGCAGATTGTTTGTTTAATCTTCTGCCCTACTTTCCTCGCCGCAGCCATCTACCTCACCCTCAAACACCTTGTCATCCACTTTGGAGCCATCAAGTCGCGTCTGAAGCCCCAGTTGTACACGTGGATCTTCGTCTCATGCGATATCGTGTCGATCCTCACGCAGTCGGCTGGCGGAGGTGTCGCAGCCTCGGCGGAGGACAACCCAAAAACTGTCGAACTGGGTGACAATCTGATGATCGCTGGCCTCGCGTTTCAGGTGTTCACCATGTTTGTGTGCATGTGTCTTGCCGCTGAGTTTGGGTACAAGGTGTATCGTCAGCCGGTTGGTGTTGAGAAGTCGAGAGAGTTGTCGGGGAAGTTCAATTACTATGCCATTTGCTGTTCGGTTGCGTTTGTGGCAATCTTTATCCGATGTGTTTATCGGTTGCCTGAGATGGCAGGCGGATGGGGTAATTCACTCATGAGAAACGAAACGGCGTTTATGGTTCTGGATGGAATGTGAGTTGCTTTTTCAGATTGTGCGAGTGACATGCTGATGTGTTCAGGATGATTGCCATTGCGATCATACTGCTTACAATCGCTCATCCTGCGATCTTCTTCCCGGAGGCTAGTCAAAACAGCCTGCCTCGACTTGGGTCATGAGCGGTTCATGGGACACGAATGCGTTTTAAGTACTATGTTTTTTTGACCACAGTGATGCTCTTGACTCGCTACTGGCTTTGTCGTTGCGTGGAGGAAGGACATGCACATTGCGAAACTTCTGAGAGTCGGCCATTCCGAGGGCAAGTTGCACCTCGAGAGGAAGTATCGAGCTTATACATTACGAGTTATGAACGTATAGAGATTTCATTAGCACCCCACTCCAGCCATGCATTGCACATTCTTATAAAGCTTGCTTTACCTGGGGTATCAGTTGCAACCTGGTCGACATTTATCTAGGGATACTGTGGATGCTCTTACAAAATACCTCGAACCAACAAAGTTACTGCAATGCTGACATGCTACATCAATTGTAACGATACGTCACACCTCATTCCTTCCATACAGCGAAAACTCTCAAGCCCCCGACCACTGTTTATATGCACCGAACAACTCCTCCAGTGCGATCGCAGACTCCCATCCATACCACTGTCCTATGGTACTCCGGCCAGCAGGACGGTCGCCTCCACCCGCCAACCAGAAACAGATGGGCGCCAACAGAAGCAGCAATCCAGCCACAATCAGTCCCTGGACACGTCGGCTGGGCCTGCAGTCTCTCAATGACTAATATTAAGTCTGAAGTCCTCAGCTCGGAATTTCTGAGCTCGGGGGTCCCTGGATCCGAGGCACCTAACCCGCCCTCTATCCGAGGCCTACCCTCCGTCACAACGACCTCAAGTCTCGGCCGCGCTGCCTGAAAACACTTCTTCAAATGCGCACGCACCTCCTCCAGGCCCTTAACGGTACGCACCACCCGCTCCTGATACAGACTTCGCAACTTCTGAAGCTTAGCCTCGCTCTTGGCCCACATAGAGTTGGGCTTTTTTCGTCGTCGAGGCAAGTTCCTTCTGCAGTTCTTCGAGCTGCTTGTTCGCATGCTCAAACTTCTGTTCTTTGAGCCGAATGCTCGTCCGTTTGTTGTTTCTGTAATTGTCGGGCTCCATTTCAGTCCTCCGCTGTTTCCTACCCTGGGCCTTGAGTTCTTTGGTCAGGATTTTGACTCTTTGTTCCAGGTCAGTGCAGTTATGGACAGACCGGTCTAGCTGCGCGTGGAGCTGTCCTTCCCTCTGGCTCTGCTGTGCTTCAAGCTGCTCATCCCGCCTGCTCCGTTGCGCTGTGCTCACGGCAGCAAGCTCCGCTTCGCGCTCTTCAAGCCGGGTATATAACTCTTCAGCTTCTTGTTCGGTGAGTTTGGACTTGGCCTTTTCGGTGGCCAGCTCCTTGCTCTGCAGCTGTAGTTGCGACTCAAGACTCGACTTCTTGGGCATCTTCGTCCCAAGCTGCAGATTAGCCGCGTCTAGGTCTTCCTCGAGCTGTCGGGTTCTTCTTCTCGGGTCTTTGCTCGTCTGCTCACTTGTCGCTTTTGTGCTTGATGAATCTGCCTGTCCTGCGTTCTGCTCAGGGTCTTCAATCTTTGTCATGTAATGTTCAATCGCATGCTCAAGAGCGAAAATTTTTGTTGTCGGAAGTTTGTTGTGCCTCGGTGTCATGAAAATGAAGTCGTTGGCTTTATATAAGCTTTTCTTAGTCGTTTTGATCTCTTCTTCGGGCTCTTGGACTTTTTGCTCGCTTGTTGAGAGCTTGAACTGCAAGCCTTCTGTGTTGGAAAGATTTGTTTTCTTAGCCGTGTCCAGCTTCTGCTCAAGCTCCTGGATCTGTTTCTTGAGATTTTTAGTCATCCGCTCGCTTGCTGAGAGCTTTGACTGCAATTGTTTTGTGCTGGAAGGATCTGTCAGTGATTTCTCAGTTGCGTTCCGATTTTGCTTAAGCTCTTGAACCGTTGTCTTGAAATTTTCAGTCGTTTGCTGGTTAGCTGAAAGTTGTGATTTTAGATCCTGTACCTTGGTAGGTTCGCTTTGCAACTTGAGATTAGCCGCTTTCAGCTTCTGCTCATGCTGTTGTACTCGTGCGTTGAGCTTTACAGTTGTCTGTCCACTTGTCGAACGTTGTGATCCTAAATCTTTTATGTTGGTAGAACCGCTTTGCAACTTGGAGTTGGACTCTTCCAGTTTCTGCTCAAGCTGTTGCTTCTGTGCTGCGAGATCTAAAATCTTCTGCTCACTTGTTGAAAGCTGTGACTTTAGAACTTTTGTATTTGTAGCCGCCTCTAGCTTCTACTCAAGCACTTGGATTTGTGTCTTCTGACTGAGAGACAGTTCCTCGCTGGCTGCAAGTTTCCGTTTTTCCTCTCGCAGTTCAATTCGCAGTGCATGGCTCTGCACTTGGTCATTTGTTTGTGAGACCTTAGCAACCGTGGAACCACACTTTACAAATTGTTGGCGAAGATCTTGAACTTCTTGATCTGTTTGTTCGCCTCCTGAATTCTGGCGGAGCCTCTCCTCATGAGTTTTGATCGTTTGCTGTGCCACTCGCATTATTTCATTGGCTTTTTTTAGTTGCTTCTCCAGCCGCCTTGTCCTTTTAAAATGATCTCGCAAACGATTGTTTTCTTGCCGTGTTCCATCCATCTGTGCACGCAGTTGCTCGAGCTCAGTCTGCTTAGTCTGAGAGGCCTCCTGCCATTGCTGCTTTTATCAAAGACAGTGGTGGCTGCATTCAACTTGTTTTTCAATTCCTCATTCTGTTGACAAAGGTTGTTGAACGTAATACAGGCATCTTGCATGACTTTTTCAAGCTTTGTCTCCAACTGGCTATTCGCCTGAATCACCCCATTCATTGTTGCACGGTCTTTCCCCTGCTCTTGACGCAAGCTACTGAGCTCCGCCACAGCATCCTCCTTGTCCTGGTATAGGTCTTACAATTGCTTTTCATCGACTCCACTGGTATCGGTGGCTGTGGTAGCGGCAATCAACCGTTGATTTATTGTTTCGTTCTCGCGGCGAAGACTATCGACTACTCTCTGAGCTTCATTTCTGATCTTATCGAGCTCTTGTTGCAACTGCGTCGCGGTTTCTTGCGCGTGCAACTTTTCTGCCTGCAGCTGATCGACTGTCTTAGTAGCTTCCTGCTTGACTCTGTTCAGTTCCCGCTGAAACCGGTCTTCTCGACCTTTCACAAGGTTACTCGCACTTTTCTGTTTTCTTAATAGGTTATATGCTCCGCGCAGATGGGTTAGCTCTATCACGGCCTCCTGATACGCTGTACCGTTGCTCTCTTGATACTTAGCTTCAATTTCACGAGCAAACTTTTCAGTCGATTCCAATTGGAGCTTCAAGATCTTCTCCTCCTCATGAGCCGAGTCATTGACTTGCCTGACTTCATCACCCCACTGAGAAAGCATCTCCATATTGGTCTTCTTGGCTTGTTTTGGGGTGTGCCCAGAAGAACGTTGTTTGCCATCCAATTGTGATGGACGATCTTATCCCACTCGCCGAGCATGTTGCACATGGGGTCTTGGAATCTAATAGTCCCAAATATCAGTAGCACCCCTGCTCGTGTTATGGATTCCATAAGATGCCAAAGAAATGGCTCTGGAGCCCAGCCTGATTTCGATGAACCGTCCTTGTTGTGTTTTACCGTAAAGAATCCTCGTCAATGTTGTTGATAGCTGTTGCCGCTATGAAAAATCACATCTTCCACGTCACCGAATGGGCAGAATTCCAAACAGAGGCGAATCATCTTTTCCCTCTTACTTCGCTCGGGGATCCACTGTATATTGGTTTGAGACCAGTTGCGTGAAGCACGATCGATCCTCCAATTCCGGAGCCTGAGAATATTTTCTGCGCCCACCCGGTTGCGTACACGGTAGGGAATCATGACTGCGACCGGGATTTTTTTGTTTCCCACTTCCTCACTGTTCTTGTTCGGAGGGGTCGTCCAAGCAGTCGTCTGCTCAGCCAGGTAAGCGGTTTTGACCGCCATTCGGTCGCAACACAACTGCACCGAATCCTCCTTCTCCGATGCCCCAGCCTCCCATCCAGGTGTCGGGCATATGAAACCCTTTCCTAGCCTCCAGCTGTCTATAACGCCTCTCGTCGTCAGCCTCTTCGAGTCTAAATTCCAGACGATCGAGCTCAAGCTGTAGTGAGGGTATAACTTTCTGCACCATGCTTGCATTTATCTCGTTGTGAAGCTGTATCAGAGCCTTCAATGCTGATTTGGTCTTCCTCAACCCTGTGTCCCATCTTGCGTGCTTCAACCTATCCGCTGGTTCAATGGCATTGCAGATCCTTTGGAACTCCGTGTCACAAAGCATGTATTGCGTACACAGACTTTACATCTGCAACACGAACTCCTCATGACCATCAAGCCCTTGCTCAATCCATAATTGTTCCAATTGCTTCTTATCATAGCGAATGTGGTCCTTGAGTTTGTTCTTCAGATACAAAATGAACATCACCCAAGCAATCACCTGCGGACTTGGCCATGTCGAGTTGCTAGGAAAGTCAGGTCACGAGTGAATGTTGAAAGTGCTCAGACGTTGGCTAGTTACGGAAGGAGTTGCCTGGAGGCTCATCAAAGCGGCTTTGTTGGAATTGAAAGAAACAATGACAAAGACCTTGTGTGCAAGTGCAATGTGAACATCATGGGATAGGTTCGATTGCGAATGGAATAGGTCTTAATTCCCATTTGCTGTTGTAGTGTAGATGACAGTTGTTTGAGGCATTGGACTCTCCACTCTGTTCAATTGTTGAATTGAATGCTGGACAAAGGAAGGAGTTTTCTTCCGGACCCGGCAAAATAAAGCACGCCACACAAGCAGTTGCAGTTCTCTCATATACATCTATCATATATTTGAGGGAAGTTCTGCAGCACGTATTGCCAGGCCGTCAGCTTAGGCTGATCAAAGCCTCTAACATCTTCTCTCTCGTCTCATTCAATAGCTTATTTACATCGTCCTTGGTTAGACCTTTCGTCTGTATGGGCTCCAACACCTTTGTCTCTACCTTGCCGGGTTTGAAAGTTTTCTTCTTCGTATTAAAAAGGTGAGAGTAGTTAGCCGCAACAACAGGAACTATGGGCACCTGAGCTTGAACAGCCAAGTGAAAGGCTCCCTTCTTGAAAGGGAGAAGGGTGGGGGAAGGAGAATAGCTCCTCGTGCCCTCGGGGAAAAGGAAGACGGACTGCTTGTTGGTATGCATCTGCTCAGCAGCACCAGCGAAAGCCGCAAGAGCTTTTGTGTGAGATTTTCGTTGAATAAAAACTGCTTTTGAAAGCAACACTGCCACCATTAGAGAACTTGGGTCAGCATGACATGGTCAACTTACTAAACCAGCCCAGGAAGGGAACGTATTTCAAACTAGACTTTGCCATCATGCTGCAGTGCTTCGGGAAAGTGTAGCCAAGCAGCAAAACATCTAATTCGCTTTGATGGTTTGCAACGAAAACGGCCGGACGGATAGAGTGGTAGTTGCCCGGGTCCGAGACAACAAATTCTATGCCAGTGACATACCACATGGTCCATTTGAAGGCGCGGGCACCCGCCCATTGACCCAACGCCCGCTGGCCAGAGAATGAAAGACAGATACTGGCAATGATGCCAATAACAGCCGAGGCTGTGAGGGCAAAGGCGCTGGCCAGCATGCGCCCGTAATACTCCAGCGCCGGGAGGGACAGAGCCTTGCCGCTCCAAATTAGCATCGTCACTGTGATGGCCAGAAGTGCAATGGCGATGGGAGCCCAATACCAGTCCATTGCTAGGGCTGACAGCTACAGAATTCTACAATTATACATGTGGTGTACGCATGATTCAGGCCATTCGACAACGGCCGTAATGTGACGGATGACTAAGCAGACGTCGGGATCTTCACATGTCCCCGCTTCCGGTCTTCGTGAGGGAATCCGTAGCGGTGGCCGGCTCCAGTCACGTTCTCGAACACAAAATCCCACCTCCGTCCCTGGACCACGCGGATCCTTGCTGCGGCGTCCTCACGCCGTTTCCGCTCCTGAGCTGCGGCTTCGGCGGCTTCGGCAGCATCCGCCTGCCGTTGCAGTAGCTCCCGCTCTTCACGTGTCTTTCCTTGGTCCGTCCACCGTTGGTTCTGAACCAGTTGTGGAATTGGGATGCGTTTCTCTGCGGGAAGCAAATCTTCCGAAAAGGCCTTGGCGGCATCCTCACGCGTGAACTGACGAGACTCTGATGTGGGATAGAAGATTTGCCGATTGGTGGCGCGGTGGACGGGAAGATCGTTGACGGATTCGTGGGGGGTTTGGGATTTGGAATAAGTTTGCGGCAGCATTGCAAGTACAGCCTCGGCGTAAGCTGTTGCAAGTGGTTTGTTCTGCCAATATCGTCAGCAAGACCTCGTCAGTTTAAGCATTGGCGTAGAACGTTATGTCAGCCAAAATTGTGCAAATTGTAACCATGTTGGCGTCTTAAAGACTAATCGTTTATCGCTCATCACGGGAAATGTTGGGAAAAAGTCTAACTCACCTGAGCTTCCCACTGCTTCTCTACAGCCTTTAACCGCGCAACAGCAGCCACTCGACGAGTATCGATGCTAAAACCAGCGGCGAGACTGACAATGTCGTGCTTGTGGTTTACCACAAGGTCGTATATCAACTCGCGGAACTCCTCGGACAGGACGGGCTCAGAACGAAAGTAAGGATTTTGCGGGTAGGGTCGGAGATCGCTACGTCGTTCTGCCGGTAGTTTGCCATCCTCTGCTTGCTGTTTTGTTCGGATAAGTTTGCCCGACTTATCGTAAGCTCCCAGGTAGTTTGTCGAGCCCGGCAGTGGATCGCGAAATGCTTTTCCGGGCCCCTTCAACCAAGTGCGCATCTCATTGCGGAGTCGACCCCGACTGGCTGGTGATGAGTGAAAGGAGCGTGTGCATGGCGATAATCGAGGGCTAGGTCTCAGAGGCATGTGGTCTTTCGGGATCTTTTGGGCGTCGCGGTCACTTTCCAAATGCGGTTGCGTGGACGGCGCGGCACGAGCCGAAATCATGTGCAGCATCACGTGCGTTGCTCTACATTCGATCACGCCTCGGCCCGGTCCAGCCACTCCGGGCATCTGCCCCGCATGCGGGCAACAATGCGATCTTCTTTGACTCTTTCACCTCTCCACAGGCTTTTTACGCTCTCGGTTTATCAACTACAACTTCACAATTCACTCTCGCTGTCCATCGTACGATTTAGCTTCATCACCTGTCTCTTCTGATTTAGCATCGGCGCGGCGAACGTCGTCCTGACAGGTACACATCGCGCCCCACCGGGCAGGCGCGTCGCGTCGCATCGTCGCGTTGAACTGTCGCATCCCGTCGCATTGAGACCCAGCCATGGGCGACGCTCCTTACCGCCCTCAGCAGCATGCGCCTTTCGCGTTGCCTTCGTCGCGACAGCCAGAGTCCACTTCCATCATCATACGCCACCTCCCGAGCACGACGAACCAGGAAAGCTTGCGCAGCCTGCTCATCTTCTCGGCCGACCTGCTCAACACTGACTTCACCACATCGCCGTATGCAGAAGACAGTGGGTTTTCCACGGCCACGGCCCAATTCGCGTCGCGCGGCGGCGCGCTCGAGGCGATAGAGAAGCTCAACGGCAAGCCAAACTCGACGCAAGAGGCCACTCTGCTGGTCGAGCTTTACGGCAATGACGTCCCACCGACGTCTGCGACCAGCTCCGGCTCGAACTCAGCTTCGCCACCGCTGCCGACAACATCTGGCCCGCCGTTCCCGCTTATGACAGGCAACGGTCACGTGCGGGTATCGGGTAAGTCGACCATCAACGATGTGTCTGATGATGAGACGGGCGATATTCTGAAAGATCCGCGGGCGTATGCCGAGGCGGGGTCGCGGCGGCCAACTGCTCCGGCACAATTGCCCATCTCGCAGTTTGGACGGCTGTCGTTGAGCCCCGGCGAGGCGCGACCAGTGCCCATCTATCCCTGGACGCGTCCCTCGTATCCTCCAGTCAATCCGGCGGACCAGAATCCGCCGTGCAATACCCTGTACGTCGGCAATCTGCCTCTGGACACGTGCGAGGACGAGCTCAAGGCCATCTTCTCCAAGCAGCGCGGCTATAAGAGGCTTTGTTTCCGCACCAAGCAGAACGGGCCCATGTGCTTTGTCGAGTTTGAAGACGTTTATTATGCGACGCGAGCCTTAGCTGAGCTTTACGGTTACCCGCTGCACAATAGCGCCAAAGGCGGCATCCGGCTCAGCTTCTCCAAGAACCCGCTCGGAGTCCGCTCAACGTCGCCGCCGGGGGCTGCCAATGCGGCCATGACGCCGCACCTTCTCAACCCGAACTACGGGGCGGCTGGAGGGGGCCCTAAGGGTATGTTCTCGGCCGTCAGCGGGCCACCACCGGGCCTGGGCATCACAACGGCCGGGATGCGACGGGTGACAACGGGAACTACGGGAGCGGACTTGTATCCGTCGCCAAGATCTTATTATTATCCGGGAATCTACACC
The DNA here is from genome assembly GCA_010093745.1 of Piedraia hortae CBS 480.64. NCBI lineage: Eukaryota > Fungi > Ascomycota > Dothideomycetes > Capnodiales > Piedraiaceae > Piedraia > Piedraia hortae. The sequence continues at coordinate 113,733 of MU006000.1, forward strand.
GACTACCACATGGGACGATGAGCAGAAAAGTTTGTAATTTAGCAGTGTAGCACGCCATATGACGACGAATGAATCACGCTTAATCGTTACCTGTTGGCTGCATCATTGCATCATCGTTGCATCGTCATCTGTAGGTCCACAGCCCATACGGGCCTCGGGTGAACTTCCACAACTTCACCGTGCCGTCTTCGCTACCGGTTCCGTAAAGCTTACCGTCGGGGCTAAAGGCTACAGTCCATATAGGACCGTGGTGGCCACGACCCATCTCGACCTCTTGGCCCGAGTCAAAGTCCCAGATGCGAACCCAGGTGTCTCCAGGGCTGCCCGTCACAACGCGTCGAGCTGACCCATTCAAGGCTGCACTGGCAACTTCGCCGGCGGTTTCGATCTTCTTTGTCAGCGTTCCCGGACGTCCGCCATCAAAGAAGTAGATGCTCTTTCCAGCCGCAACCGTGATGATCTCCCCATCTTTTTGTTCGTCTAGCCCGCCATTGAGCTCGCAAGAGCCCGGGTTGGCATCGAGGTCGTGCGAGGCGATGCAGGACTGCTGCCGCAAGTCCCACCACCGCATCCTTTTGTCGTCGGCAGCAGTGACCACAACATTGGCATCGCGTGTCCACACCAAGCCTTTGATAGCACCCCCGTGCTGGCCGGCACCAACCTCGTAGCTCTGAGATTCCTTCTCACCTGCCTTCGCGAGGTCCCATATACGCAGCTTCTTTTCCATCCCGCCCGTGGCTACCGTGTCCGGCTGCGCTTTTGGCGGAAAAGCTACGACGCGCACGATGTGGTTGTGCTCCAGACTCGCCAGTGCCGCTCCCGAGTGCGTGTCCCAGACTTTGGCAGTGAAATCGGCAGAGCCTGTTGCTGCCATGGCAGCATCTAGGGATAGTCTCGCGTTCCAAACTGCCCCTTTGTGACCAATGAAGGTGCCTATCCAATCACCAGTGATGCCATCACGCAGCATGGGGTAATTGTCTTTGCATGCTGATAGAAGGTAGTATTGCTCCTGCTGTCCTGGGGTCGAGATGCCGTCGGAGAAGGACAGATGGGTGATTGGACGAGAGTGGCCAACACAGGTGAGTGGCACTACCTTTGTCGCCTCTACCGCTTGTTAGCCGTGCCATGAAGCGGGAAAACAACCCACCAGACGCTACAGTGGTCTCATCTTGCCGTGTGAAGGCAAAATCGGCCATGACTTGTTTGGCAATGGAACCCGTCTCACGCCATCTTGAGTTGGTGGAGACAAAGACACGTGAAGTGCTTGGGGCATGGTGGGGCAAACGGGATCGGGCCGCAGCTTAGCGGGCCGCAGTGATTGGGATTGGGGCATCCGACGATGCTGATTGGCTCGCACGTGTCTCTCAGGAGACCCTTGCAACTGCGGCTTGTTTGACAACACCGACTCCGCCCAATGCGCCGGTCCCCTTCCTAACATGTCACCGCCACCTGTGACCGAAGACCTGGATTACTACAAGCGGCAGTATGAGCAGCTGGAGGCTGACCTCGCAGAATTTCAGGCGTCCAGCAAGGAACTTGAAGAGCAACTGGAACGCGACGTCGAGGCGGCGGAGAAGAAGGAGCGGCGGCTAAAGCAGCAGGTGGAGACGTTGACGTTTGAGGTGGAGGAATGGAAGGGAAAATACCAGAAGAGCAAGGCCGAGGCAAACCAAGCGCTGAATGCGCTGCAGAAGGAGGTGACGGAGTTGCGCGAAGCCAGAAGAGCCGTCGAAATGAGGCTGCGGGACACCGAGGTGGCCAACGATGACTACGAGCGCCAGGCACGACATACCGAGAGCAGCTTGGAGGACCTCGAGAGCAAGTGCAACGTCGCTATCGAGCGCAGCGTCCTGCTGGACGGTGAGCTGAAACTGAGCGAAAGAGACCGAGAAGCGCTGCGGATCGACAACCAGCGGCTTCGGGATGAGCTGGGAGACCTCCGCGTCGAGAACGACATCACGCTGGACAAATTGCGACTGGCAAACCGGACCGTGGAACGGTTACGATCGCGCAATATCACCCAGCTGAGCGTGAACCTGCGTCCGCGGAGCCCGGCCAGCGAGATGAGCGGCTTAACGTCGCCAACGGCTTCAACACCGCCGCCCAAGTCAGACTCCATGTCCGAGGCGCCGACGCCACCGTCTCCACCGCTCTCAGACGTTGCGCCGGCTGCTGCAAAGACACCGTCGCAGCCACGTCCCGCTACTCTGACGCGCTCAGTAGTCCAGACCACGCCTCGTCCCGCAGCCTTCCATGGCCAGCGAGTAACGCGACGCCCTCCGAATCCCTCGGCATCGCACTGCTCAACGTTTTCAGGCCCCAGCGTAGCCGAAGATGGGCTGCCGCGCTCTGACTCGCTCTACCAGATCAAGCAGCTCCGCGGCCGCATGCAGCGCATCGAGGAGCGGCTGCAATCTGCGCGCTCCAAATTGCCAGCGTCCCGTACCCCAGTCACTTCGCCGGTAGCGGTGTCCCGGGCCGACTCGATCGTGCCCTCTTCCGTTACGGTGCGGAGCAAACCGTCGCTTAGCAGCACAAAGTCATCTGTTACGGGCTCAATCTCAGACGAGCCTGGGGCAGCATTCCCCAGACGCATTGCAAGTGGCTTGCCTCGGCCGTTGTCGACAACAGACAGACCACCAGGCTTGGAGAGGCACCTGTCAGTCTTTAGCCGCACGCAAGGGCCGCTGTCACCAACCCCGACGTCACACGTTCGTCGTCCATCCAGTCGCGTGGAGTCGCGACCGCCGGATGACGGGGTCTCGGCAAGCGCAATGCCCGGGCGGCCAAAGAGCGGCCTGGCCGGCATGTACTCTACAGTCAATTATCCGCCGCGCGGCCACCGCCCCAGCAGCAGCATGTTTGAGCGGAACAGCGTAGCCATTGACCGAAACACGCCTTCTGCCGCCCAAGGGAAGATGGGCCCGCCACCGCGACGGAAGCCACCCGGAGGAGATGTGGGCGAGACGTTCTGATTGACGGGCTACTTAATCGATTGAGTGCAGATGGGGCTGTTGATTGATTAATGTGGACAGCCAACTAACGATTGGCGTAAACGATGATCCGTAACCTTTTCCAAAAATATTTCGTCTGACCCTGGTTCGGTTGACAAGCGCATCCCTCTGTCAAGGCGGCCACGGCTGCAGGAAACTCGGAGATCGTCTGCTCCACATCCCGGGAATCCGCCACGCTCAAGGTTTAAGGCTCAACGGATTTCATAGTCCTTTATCTCCCCAAACCTAAACACGGTCAGCTTGTAGCCTTTTTCCCCCATCGTCATCCAGTTGAGATCCCCCGAGTCCCCCCGCCCTCCCGCACTCCCACTCAACTCCCACCACCACCTCACCACTACCCCACTATCACCATCACAATCACAATCACCATCGCCATCGCCATCGCCATCGCCATCACCATCACCACTGATTCCCCATCCCCCCCCTCATACAGTCTCCGCCCTCCAACATGGCTCACGCCGCAGGAGGAGAGACCAACGGGGCCAACGGTGATGGCTCGTCGCCTAGTTATTCTGCAAAACATCAGATCGCCTCTCATTTCATAGGGGGCAACGAGCTGTCCAAAGCTCCACCGAGCAAAATAAAGGATTTCGTGGCAGATCACGATGGCCACACGGTAATCACCAACGTAGGCAGCTCCCCACACAAGTCAAAGACCTGTGACAGCTGACATGATAGGTGCTCATTGCCAACAACGGCATTGCGGCTGTCAAAGAAATCCGATCGGTGAGGAAATGGGCATACGAGACGTTTGGCGATGAGCGAGCCATTCAGTTCACCGTCATGGCGACGCCTGAGGATCTTGCGGCCAACGCGGACTACATTCGGCTGGCGGACCAATACGTGGAGGTGCCGGGCGGAACGAACAACAACAACTACGCCAATGTAGAGCTTATCGTGGACGTTGCGGAGCGGATGAACGTACATGCGGTGTGGGCAGGCTGGGGACATGCGTCGGAGAACCCGAAGCTTCCCGAGTCTCTTGCTGCCTCGCCCAAGAAGATTGTCTTCATTGGACCGCCGGGGTCGGCCATGCGGTCGCTCGGCGACAAGATTTCGTCGACCATTGTTGCCCAGCACGCCGGCGTGCCCTGCATTCCCTGGTCCGGTACGGGTGTGGACGAGGTCGAGGTGGACAAGCAGGGCATTGTGACGGTGGCAGACAGTGTGTATGCCAAGGGATGCGTGACTTCGGTGCGAGAAGGGCTCGAGGCAGCGCGCCGCATTGGTTTCCCCGTCATGGTCAAGGCCTCGGAAGGCGGCGGCGGCAAGGGCATCCGCAAGGTGGAGCGCGAGGAGGATTTTGAGCAGCTCTACAAGGCGGCTGCGAGCGAAATCCCTGGCTCGCCCATCTTCATCATGAAGCTCGCCGGGAGCGCCCGCCATCTCGAAGTGCAGCTGTTGGCCGATCAGTATGGAAACAACATCTCCATCTTTGGCCGCGACTGCTCGGTTCAGCGTCGTCACCAGAAGATCATCGAGGAGGCTCCCGTCACCATTGCGAACCAAAGGACGTTCCAGCGCATGGCTGATGCTGCAGTTGCGCTCGGCCGGTTGGTGGGCTACGTGTCGGCCGGGACCGTGGAATATCTTTACTCCCATTCAGACGATCGCTTCTATTTCCTGGAGCTGAACCCTCGTCTCCAGGTCGAGCATCCAACGACGGAGATGGTTTCTGGCGTCAACATTCCAGCTGCTCAGCTCATGGTAGCCATGGGAATTCCCCTCCACCGCATCCGTGACATCCGTTTGCTCTACGGCGCTGATCCCCATACCACAAGCGAGATTGATTTCAGCTTCAGCAAGGAAGACACCTCGCTAAAGCAGCGGCGACCGCAGCCAAAGGGCCACTGCACAGCCTGTCGCATCACATCAGAAGACCCCGGCGAAGGCTTCAAGCCCTCTTCTGGCACGATGCACGAGCTCAATTTCCGCTCTTCATCCAACGTTTGGGGCTATTTCTCGGTCGGCGCAGCCTCGTCTATCCACAACTTCTCAGACTCGCAGTTTGGACACATTTTCGCCTATGGAGAGAACAGGCAGGCGTCGAGGAAGCACATGGTCGTGGCCCTCAAAGAGCTCAGCATTCGTGGTGACTTCCGCACCACGGTCGAGTATCTGATCAAGTTGCTGGAAACGCCCGCTTTTGAAGAGAACACGATCACGACCAGCTGGCTTGATGAGCTTATCAGCAAGCGTCTGACGGCCGAACGGCCCGATCCCATGGTTGCTGTTGTTTGCGGCGCTGTGACACAGGCGCACATCAAGAGCGAGCAGTGTCTCAACGACTATCGGACAGGGCTCGAAAAGGGTCAGGTGCCCAGCAAGGACATCCTGCGCACCGTCTTTCCCATTGAGTTCATCTACGAAGGGTACAAGTACAAGTTCACGGCCACGCGGTCAAGCAGCGACAGCTACACTTTGTTCATCAACGGCAGTCGTGCCCTTGTCGGCATTCGGCCCCTGTCTGACGGCGGTCTGCTTGTCTTGCTTGGTGGTCGTTCGCACAACATTTACTGGAAAGAAGAGGTTGGGGCAATCCGTCTTTCAGTTGATGGTAAGACATGTATGCTGGAGCAGGAAAACGACCCGACCCAGCTGCGCACGCCGTCTCCCGGCAAGCTCGTCAAGTATTCGGTGGAGAACGGCGAGCATGTGAGCAAGGGACAGCCATTTGCTGAGGTGGAGGTGATGAAAATGTACATGCCGCTATTGGCCCAGGAAGACGGCGTGGTCAATCTGATCAAGCAACCGGGTGCCACGCTGGCCGCAGGTGACATTCTCGGAATCCTCGCCTTGGATGATCCCTCCAAAGTCAAGTCTGCTCAGCCATTCTTGGGCCAGCTGCCCGAAATGGGCCCGCCCACGGTCCTTGGCACCAAACCCCCACAGCAGTTTGCCTATTTGTTCGGCGTCCTTCAGCATATCTTGCAGGGCTACGACAACCAAGCCATCATGGCTCAGACGTTGGGCAGTCTGATTGAAGTGCTACGTGATTCAGAGCTGCCGTATGGCCAATGGAGCGCCCAAGCATCGGCTTTGCACTCCCGCATGCCGCAGAAGCTCGATGCAGCCCTTGAACAGATTGTTGAGCGAGCCCACGCTCGTCACAGCGAGTTTCCCGCGAAGCAGTTGAGCAAGGCGGTCGAGCGGTTTATGGCAGAGAACCTGTCAGCCGGCGATGCGGAGCTGCTTCGTACCCAGCTGGCCCCTTTGCGCGAGATAGTCGAGAAGTACTCCGAAGGCCTCAGGGCGCACGAGTTCTCGGTCATGGTGGACCTCTTTGAAGAGTACTACGCCGTCGAGAGCGTCTTCTCTGCGCGCCAAAACCGCGATGAAGAAGTCATCCTTGCCCTGCGTGATGTCAACAAGGACAAGGTTAGCAATGTGGTCCAGACGGTCCTGTCTCACACACGGGTCAACGCAAAGAACAATCTTATTGTTGCCATCTTGCAAGCCTATCGACCCAACCAGCCTGGCATCGGCAATGTCGCCAAGTATTTCCGCCCATCTTTGCATAAGTTGGCCGAACTCGAGGGCCGCCCAACAGCAAAGGTCGCCCTCAAGGCACGAAAATTGCTCATTCAGTGTGCCATGCCATCGCTTGAAGAACGCACGACTCAAATGGAGCACATCCTGCGCTCGGCCGTGCTCGAATCGAAGTATGGCGAGAGCGGCTTTGAACACCGCGAGCCCAACTTCGAGGTGATCAAAGAGGTGGTTGATTCCAGGTACACCGTCTTCGATGTGCTGCCTCACTTCTTCGTGCACTCGGACCCTTGGGTTTCGTTGGCCGCCCTCGAGGTCTACACTCGTCGGGCTTATCGTGCTTATCAGCTGACGTCGATCGACTACATGACAACAGGCGATGTGCCCTACGTCTTGTCTTGGGGCTTTGCCCTCCGTAAGCTTGGCGAATCTGCTTTTGGCTTGCCCATCCAATCGTCGTTCCCTTCGGCGCCTGGCACGCCAGCTGCTGGTGGATTCTCTCGCGTGCATTCGCTTGGGGACTTTAGCTATCTAACCCGCGAGGGAACAGCCGGCAACGAAACTGTTAGGAGAGGTGCGGTCGTGCCCGTGAGCTTCATCGACGAGGCAGATGAATATCTCATGAAGGCGCTCGAGTGCTTCCCTGCTGGCGGCAAGTCCGAGACAGACGGTTTGACGCCAGCTGCGCGTTCTCCTGGCAAACGCGCTTCCGGTACCACCAAAGCGCCCACATCCGATGAGTTGACGGCCGTGTGCAATGTCGCTGTCCGTGATGCAGAGAGCCTGGACGATGGCGAGATTCTGAGTCGACTTGTGCCAATCGTAAAGGAGCATCGGGATGAGCTGCTGTCTCGTCGCGTGCGCCGCCTCACATTCATCTGTGGTCACCGTGATGGCACTTACCCGGGCTACTATACCTTCCGAGGCCCGTCTTATGCTGAGGACGCCAGCATCCGGCACATTGAGCCTGCTCTGGCTTTCCAGCTGGAACTTGGGCGTCTGGCAAAGTTCAAGATCAGGCCCGTCTTCACGGAAAACCGCAACATTCACGTGTACGAGGCGGTTGGCAAGCAGGCGGAGAACGACAAGCGATACTTCACTCGGGCCATTGTGCGGTCTGGCCGTCTTCGCGAGGACATGCCCATGGCAGAGTACATGATTAGTGAGGCAGACAGGCTGATGAATGACATTATGGACGCTCTGGAGATTATTGGCAACAACGGATCCGATATGAACCACATCTTCATCAACTTCTCGCAGATGCTGCCGATGCAGCCGGAAGAGGTTGAGCAGGCATTGGCGGGCTTTCTGGACCGGTTCGGACGGCGCGCCTGGCGACTCCGCGTTACTGGTGCGGAGATCCGGATTGTGTGCCAGGACGTCCAGGGCCAGCCATACCCCATCCGCGTCACGATCAACAACACGTCTGGCTTCGTCATCGACGTCGACCTGTACGAGGAGCGCAAGTCCGAGAAGACTGGTGAATGGTATTTTCACAGCATCGGCGGCTCAAACAAGACGGGCTCCATGCACCTGCGGCCTGTCAATACGCCCTACGAGACAAAGGGCGCCCTGCAGCCGAAGCGGTACAAGGCTCACATAATGGGCACGCAGTACGTGTACGACTTCCCCGAGCTGTTCCGCCAAGCAGTGGAGAACAGCTGGAAGGCGACGGTAGCTCAGCATCCAAGTCTGAAGGAGAAGCAGCCGAAGCAGGGCGAGTGCATCGAGTATAGCGAGCTCGTTCTCGATGAAAAGGAGAACCTGCAAGAAGTCAGTCGAGAGCCAGGCACCAATACGATTGGCATGGTTGGGTGGATCATCACGGCAAAAACGCCAGAGTATCCGCGTGGTCGACGCTTTATTGTCATTGCCAACGACATCACGTTCAAGATTGGCAGCTTTGGGCCGCAGGAAGACAAGTTCTTCCACAAATGCTCACAGCTCGCCCGCTCTCTTGGCATTCCACGCGTGTATCTGTCGGCCAACTCGGGTGCACGTATCGGCATGGCAGAGGAGCTGCTGCCACACTTTTCGGTGGCTTGGAAGGACCCCAAACGGCCCGAAGCCGGGTTCGAGTATCTGTATCTGACGCCGGAGATGAAGGCGCGGTTCGAAGATGCATCCGTCAAGCACGTTTTGACGCAGCCAATGACCGTAGGCAATGAGACACGCCATGTCATCACCACCATCGTCGGAGCCGAAGACGGACTTGGCGTAGAGTGCCTTAAGGGCTCTGGTCTCATTGCAGGAGAGACATCGCGGGCGTACGACGACATCTTCACAATCACGTTGGTGACGTGTCGTTCTGTTGGCATCGGCGCTTATCTTGTGCGTCTTGGACAGCGTGCGATCCAGATTGAGGGTCAGCCCATCATCCTGACGGGTGCTCCGGCCATCAATAAGCTGCTCGGGCGGGAGGTGTACACGTCTAACCTGCAGCTCGGAGGCACGCAAATCATGTACCGCAACGGAGTCTCACACATGAAAGCCAACGACGATTTTGAGGGAGTGTCAAAGATTGTGCAATGGATGTCGTACGTGCCGGATCGCAAAGGCAATCCGGTGCCGATATCGCCATCAACCGATACGTGGGATCGTGAGGTCAAGTTCTTCCCTCCGCCACAAAAGGCGCCGTACGACGTGAGACACCTGATTGCTGGCCAGGAGACGGATGACGGGTTCTTGTACGGCCTCTTCGACCGTGGCTCGTTTGAGGAAACTCTTGGGGGATGGGCTCGGACGGTGGTTGTTGGCCGCGCACGTCTTGGCGGGATCCCCGTCGGCGTCATCGGTGTCGAGACGCGGGCAGTAGAGAACGTGTCGCCAGCGGATCCTGCCAATCCCGATTCGATTGAGCAAGTTACCAACGAGGCTGGAGGCGTGTGGTATCCCAACAGCGCGTTCAAGACGGCCCAGGCGATTCGGGACTTCAACAAGGGCGAGCAACTCCCGCTCATGATCCTCGCCAACTGGCGCGGCTTCTCGGGAGGTCAGCGAGACATGTACAACGAAGTGCTCAAGTACGGCTCGTACATTGTCGACGCACTGGTGCGGTACGAGCAGCCCGTGTTCATCTACATCCCGCCTGGCGGTGAGCTTCGCGGTGGCTCTTGGGTCGTGGTCGATCCGACGATCAACCCGCAAATGATGGAAATGTATGCCGATGAGGAGTCTCGTGGTGGTGTCTTGGAGCCTGAGGGAATTGTTGGCATCAAGTACCGCAAGGAAAGACAGTTGGAGACGATGGCTCGGCTGGATGCGGTTTACGGCGAGCTCAAGCGACGTCTGCAAGACGAGAGCTTCAGTGCGGATGAGCGGTCTGAGGTGCAGGAGGAGATGAGTCAGCGTGAGGCGTTGCTGCTACCAGTGTACCAGCAGATTGCGCTGCAGTACTCTGACCTGCATGACCGTGCTGGGCGTATGAAGGCCAAGAACGTTATCCGTTCGCCACTGTCGTGGGCACAGTCGCGTCGCTTCTTTTACTGGCGTTTGAGGCGGCGGTTGAATGAGGAACAAGTACTCAAGCGAATGGCATCAAGCCAGTCCGAGGAGATCCAGGATCGTTCAGAAGACCTGGCGAGGTTGGCGGTGTGGTCTGGCATTGGCAAATTTGACAGCGACGACCGGGCGGTGGCTACGTGGTACGAAGATCACCGCAAGACCATCGCGGACAAAATTGAGGAGATGAAGTCGGAGAAGGTTGCTTACGACGTAGCTTCGTTGTTGCGGAGCGACAAGCAGGGAGGGTTGAACGGAGTGGCCCAAGTGTTACGAATGCTGCCGGTGGAGGAAAAGGAAGAAGTTCTAAAATGGTTGACCAAGCCGTGATTCAATTGTACAGTAGTATATACAGGCGCGTGTGCAGTTTGTCTTGTCCGACTAGTAGTTCACCTGTCACACATCTACAAGTCGATACAGCTTTGTGTGTGTGTGTGTGTGTGTGTGTGTGTGTGTGTGTGTGTGTGTGTGTGTGTGTGTGTGTGTCGTTTGTGGGTTCGTGTAGGTATTTCCGCCGCACACATTACAAAGTTTGCACAACTCACCACAATGACAGACGTAGAATCATCAGCAAAGAAAGCGCGATCTCAAATGTCACGACCGTCGGGCGCCCCGAAAGGCCTCGACCTTCCAGCGCCGACATTTGAGTTGGAGAGTTGGGCCAAGAACTACCAGAGCGAGCCTAACGAGCAGCTGCTGGACACCAGGCCGCTGCTAATCCTCCGTCTATGTCGGGTAGCTCTGCACTGTCCTCAGCTGCGTCAGCAGGCGCTGAAAATGGCGCTGGCTACAGCATTAAGCGGAAGAGACCCCCAGCTCTACCAACGCGTTACGGGTCTGGCGTCGGAGTTGGGCTGCGAGGATATCAGCCAGGTTGACACGGAATGGATCGCACAGACGACATCTAACAACGTGCGCGAGATCGGAAGAAAAGAATCCGAGCTGCGCGGGTACAAGAACAACCTCATCCGGGAAAGCGTCCGGATGGGCCACGCAGACGTGGCTAAGGAGATTCTCGCCACCGGAGGCCTGTCGACAGAAACTCGGGGAAGTCAGTCGGGCTACCAGGCTGCCTACGACGTATTTGGGTGCATGCGGGAGTCGTGCTCCACGCCATCCCATTTGATTTCAATGACCATCAAGATGATGTACGCGGCGTTGCTTATATCCGCCTTTACCCCGTCTTCAACCACCGGAACCTGGACCTATGTGCAGACGCACGCATCCAAGCTGCAGACCACCAATGCCAAGACAGATGAGCAGCACCAGGCCATGGCAGCCGGCGGCGTGGCGCTGGGACTCTGTCACTTGGCGCAAAAGAGCTATGAGGACGCAGCGCAGGCATTTGTCCAAACGTCGACGCGGTACATTAACATGGCACCGATCCACGAAGTAGACTTTTGCCATTCAATAGCCACAGCTAACGACGTGGCCGTCTATGGCGGTCTCTGCGCACTCGCCACCTTTAGCCGAGCCAAGTTGGCGGAAATGTTGAACGGTCCCTTTAGGCCCTTCCTGGAGCTGGAACCGCATGTGAGGAAGGCGATATCCCTCTTCACCACAGCCAAATACGAGATCTGTCTGCAATTGCTCGAACGATATCGTACGGACTGGAAGCTAGACCTCTGGCTCGGTGCAGGTGATAAGGACACCGAGTCCCGCGTCGACACTCTGTTCAAACTGATACGTCAGAAATGCGTGACCGAATACTGCCGCGTGTTTGAAGACGTCTCGTTATCCTCCCTAGAAGCAAAGTTCCCTCCCCCCGAAGGTGTGACAATGGCAGGCGAAATCGAAATGGCCATATTGGACGGACGCGTCGACGCAAAACTAGACCTCGTAAACGGCAGAGTCATCCGCAAGAAACTCAACCGACGCAATAAAGCCGTCGAAGACGCCCTAACCGAAGCAGCTGAAATCGAAAGAACAATGAGACTACGACTCCACCGCGTCAACGTCGCAATTGCAGGGCTAGAAATTGTATGATACAGACAGCAAGAAAAAAAAAAGAATCTCACAGTGCGCTCTCCCTTTTGGAAGCAAAATCCTTCCACCTCCTCCATCCATCAATATCAATCAGCGCTTGCATGCATCCCCACTCCTTGACCTTCCGCTCCAACCACACGAAATTAACAGGTTTGGTGAGGAAATCATTACACCCCGCCGCGAGCGCCTCGTGACGATCAGATTGTAAATTCGACGCCGTCAAAGCTACAATCGTAACGGGCGATTTGAACAATCCATCACCTTTGGGTAAGATATCTTTATCACCCCCCTTCCCCTGTTCATCTGCTGCGCCGTTAGCGGTAGGTTGGGGTTTACTGAACGCTCCAATTCCGTTGATTCTCTCTAATCGTCGAATTTCTTTTGTGGCTTGTAGTCCGTTCATGACGGGCATTTGGATGTCCATCAAGACTAAGTGGAAGCCGCCCTTTTTCCACTTCTCAACGGCTAGTTGCCCGTTTACGGCTGTTTGCCAACGTACTTTGAGGCGTTTCATTAGTCCTTCTAGGATGCGGAGGTTGATATTGTTGTCTTCTACCAGTAGAACGCTGATGGGGGGGACGGAGACGTCGAGGATTGTGGACACTGCGGATGGGACAGGTCGTTGTGTTTTGCTCCGGCGAGAGGGACGGGGCCCGGGAGTTTGTTGGCCTGTTGTTGCCATTGGCGTTGGGGGTCCGCTTTTGTTTGGGGCTTCGGTGCCCGGTGGGGAGGGCAGAGGTGGAGGCGCTGGAGCATCGTCGGATTGCTGTGCGTCGGAGTCGGAGTCTACTCTCCTACTTGTTTGAGTTGTCTGCTGCATCAGCCTCCCCGGGCTGGTGGTGTGTTGGCGGTTGATGGGTGGTCGGGCCCGTCTGGTGGCTGCTGGGGAAAGCAGCGGTGTGGCTTGACCGGCGTTGAGGACCGACAGGGTGCGGGTTTGGGCATCGATGCCACCGACTTCTGGCACGACGCCCATGGGCGGAAAGTAGTCCCCCGCGGGCTCTACGGGAGCCAAATCATCCGGCCGCATAGAGACCGAGCACATACGTGGGCTGAAGACGATGCGGCGGTCGGGCGGACGCACGTCTATTATGAGTGCATCGTCAACACGCTGCTGGTCGGGATAGTAGCGGTCGACGGTGCGGCAGACGTCCTCGTCGGGGCCCAACAGCCGCAACGTCCGCGCTGCATCACCCGCCGGCCGCGGCGAAATGTGCATGCTGATGTCGGGCGAATCAACGGTGCGGCCCAGGCTGTTTGCGTACTTCTTCAGAATCATCTCGCGCAAGTCGTCAACCAAGTCGCCATCGTTCACTTGCACCAGCGTTGCCGACGCCCCTGGCCTCTTTACCCATACTTTGCGCATCTCGTCGTGCTTCGCATTCGAAGCCGTGGTGGTCGATAACGTCAGAGTCACTGGCGACGTCTGTGATCGCGCCGTTGTGCGCCGTGGCTTTGGCTGTGGCTGTGGCTGCGGCTGCGGCTGCGGCTGTGGCGCCGCCCCCACTCCCGTCCCCGCCATATGCCCCACTCCCGCTGTCTTCAGCCGCAGCCGCTTGCCTTCATCTGGCACTGGCAGCTTGCTCGGCCGCAGATGCTGGGGGATCGGTAAATTGGTGCTCCGCTGTTGGAATGGTTCATCGTGGTCGGTGTGGTTCATTAGGTGTGTACGAAAATGCCTAGGTCTATGTAGAATGTTGCCGCATTCCTCGCTTGCTCTTGCCCGCTGCAGTTGTGTAATGACTAATGAGCAACTCTTCTGCTGGTCAAGCACCATCATGGAATTGTGGTACTTCAGCGTACAGTCCATGTGGGGCGACATATTCTTGATTCTTTCCTTCCTTCCACGAGGGCGTGCCCTCTCGGCTGGCTGTCAATTGCAAAACGGGGGTGGCGCAGTACGGGATTACCCGCTCGGACCGATCCGTCGCAACTGGAAAAATTCCAAACTGAGATCGCACAATACATTACAGACGCTCCCCGGCCAAAATGAAGAGAAAACACGAAGAAGCCGCTACCGAAGAGGCTACGGCTGAAACGCCCGTCACGCCCACCTTTGCCAATCTTCACCTCGACCCTCAACTGCTCCAAGCCATCGCCCGCGAGAAACTTGTGACGCCGACTCCGGTCCAGGTTAAGACGATCCCAATTGCTCTCCAAGGTCAACATGCTCTGGTCCGCGCGAAGACCGGATCCGGCAAAACTCTGGCTTATGCCCTCCCAATCCTGCATGACCTGCTGAAACGCAACCCCTCGGCCAAGAAGCGCTGGGAAACTACAGCCCTGATTCTGGTACCCACTAAAGAACTGGCCGGTCAAGTGGCGCTACTGTTGAAACCATATCTCGGTAGCGTTTTGCGATGCGAGAGCATCAGTCGCAAAGAGGATTCGGCCGTTACAAGAGCGCGACTGATGGAAAAACCAGACATTGTCATCGCAACTCCCGGTCGCGTGACACATTGGATCAATCAAGATGTTTTGTCATTAAAATCTTTGCGATTCCTGGTCATAGACGAAGCTGATCTGGTGCTAAGTTATGGCTACGAAGAGGATATCGAGACTCTTGCTGCTGCTCTCCCCAGCGGCGTGCAGAAGCTGATCATGTCTGCCACTCTGCGCACCGAGATTGATGCTTTGACCAAGTTGCTATTCCCCCCTACCGCTCAACAGCCCACTATCCTCGACCTTTCAGCAGAAGAGGCCGAGGAAAAACCTGCCCTAGCCCAATACGTTGCGAGCACGGCAGAAGAAGACAAGTTCCTGCTCATCTATGCCATTTTCAAACTGCGCCTTATCAAAGGCAAGGCCATCGTCTTCGTAGCAGACACTGACCGCTGCTACCGCGTGAAGCTGTTTCTCGAACAATTTGGCATCCGCAGCTGCATCCTGAACAGTGAACTGCCGGCGAATACCCGTCTGCACGCTGTCCAAGAGTTCAACCGGGGCGTCTACGACATCATCATTGCGGCAGACGAGAACGAAATTGTTGGCGAAGAGCGACAGCGGAAAAGGCGCAAAGTCGACGAATCCGAGGAAAAATCCAAGAAGAAACGAGACAAGGAATTCGGCATCTCCCGGGGCATCGACTTCCGTCTTGTCACCTGCGTTCTCAACTTCGACCTTCCAACCTCGGTCGAATCATACACCCACCGAGTCGGACGCACCGCCCGCGCCGGAAAAACCGGCATTGCCCTTTCCTTCTACGTCCCCAAAGAACTCTACCGCAAACACAAACCCACCAGCATCGAACAATGCCAACACGACGAAAAAGTCTTAGCCGAAATCAACGAAGCCCAAGGCCCAAAACTCGAAAAATGGCAATTCGACATGTCCAAACTCGAAGGTCTACGCTATCGTTTCGGCGACGCATTAAGAGCAGTAACGCGCATCGCCGTCCGCGAAGCGCGAACAAAAGAACTCCGCCACGCACTCATCAATAGCGAAAGATTAAAGCGCCACTTTGAGGAACATCCCGATGAACTCCAGCATCTTAGACATGATGTGGAAACGCATGCGGTGAGAGTTCAGCCCGAGCTGAAAGATGTTCCTGATTATCTCCTCCCTGCGGGGGGCAAGGCTGCGGTGGCGAAGGATGTGGGGTATGTCACTATGAGGAAAGATACGGAGAATAGGCTAAGGAAGAGAATTTCGGCGAACAAGAAGAGGGGGAAGCAAAAGGGTAAGATGGATCCGTTGAAGACGTTGAATGCTAGAGGGAGGAAGAAGTAGATTGCGTAAACATCACACACACACACACACACACACACACACACACACACACACCACTGTCACATTTCTTAAGCAGATGCTGTCGAAGAGATGTCATTTGTGTAGCGTGAACGTAACGTCTTGGCATCCACGACTTTTTGAAATCGCAAACACTCCTGCCACACACTTCTTTTTTCAAACAAACGTCTTCCAGCCAACAAAGGTGAGCCAACGGGTTTGTTGAGGTGGGCTCTTCCCCACTCGATGGGATTCTGCATTTACGTCGTGCGTTATGCTCTACTCATGCGTGTGCCTGGACAGGGTGGTCTAGAAGTCCGTTAAAGGTTAGTGACGACAAGTTCCAGGGTGTAACGTCAAAGAAATGACGCACGCTGCACACCCCGCGGCCTAGAGCGTCAGCCATCTTCTGCTCTCGATAGTGGGCGCGGAGGATGTGGCTTTCGCACCTTACGAAAACAAATCGTACAGGCTTCATTTCTGGATCTGGCAAGATGAGCTTTCAGATGACTGATGTTTTGTGGCTTTTGCGTGGAGGTCGTCTACTATGTGGGGGACTGGACCGTTGCACATGTCCATATATCTACCGGTGAAGATGTGGATCATGCATTTGAAGGCAGGTGCGACATGAAGTGGGGAAAAAGGGAGGATACAAGAGGATGGAGGTGATTTGGGTACCTTTCTTGACGTTGAGGAGTCAGTTGCTGTACTGATAATCTTACCGGGGAAGACGTTCCAAGATGATTGGTAAGCGATCGCTGGTGGGTTCCCACGATTTTGAGACCAACACAGCAGTGTGTGAGTGCTTACGAGGAAGTGAAAGGAAAAAGAATTCCGAATGCAAGAAGGGGAATTAGGCAGCTTCCCACCACAACAGGTTATGAGCCACTGCTTCGCTGCACACAATCCCTTTCAAATTTTGGGAATAGTGGTCATCCAGTCAGTCAATCAACAGGAGCACTTTCGGAGAAAGTGTGATGGCTTCACTACGAGGGAAATGATAGCCTGATTGCGGATGGCTGGACTTACAAGCCATCATACTGGGCATCACACCATTCACGACTGCGGCACCACGTCCAACAAAACCGCGAAACCAAGTATCCCCCCTCAACCGATACTTCAACGTCAGTGCAGACAACGGCAAGTTTATTTGCCAGGTCTGCAATGCCTTAGTAACGATCGACCAACGCAGCAGCCTGCGGAGACGCAGTTTCATCCTGTGTAGGAATGTGGACGTAAGGTACAAGTCGAGGTTGTCAAGTGTCTACGGCGTATCTAATGCTTGGTGATGAATGCGCTCGAAATGCGATTAACCATTGTTTACACCTGTCCAGCACGATGTTTTTCCATCCGAACGAAATCTTAGATCTTATCGCGATTATCGGATAGATCCGCAAGATTGCGGGGAATGTCTATTGCCCGGCCAACTTATGTTGACGCTAAACCTGATCAGGACCTATGATGTGCGACCCCCAGCCTCCGCCAGCCTCTTTTCCATTGTCACAACACTCTCGTGACAATCCGATAATTCACTGTCTGGCTACTCTGACACTCCACTAACTGGCTACAACATGGCTCCTCTCGCTGCCGCCAGTGGCCACGGAACCCTCTTTGCGCGTGCCGTTGCGCCCGCCAACCCAAACTTCGTCCCAGGCAGCGGCACCAAGGCGCCTCAGACTTTCAACAATGTTGGGTTCATGGTCCTGTTCGCCCTGATTGGCGCATCATTGGTCATTGCCTCTCTGTGGTTTTTCTTCTGGGCCAAGAACGGCGGCTTCCACTTTGAAGAAGGCGACTGGGAAGAGTACAAGAGCACTGTATTGCGTCGCAAGGGACCAGATGGCAAGACTCTCAGCAATGCGACCAAGAGCACCAGACTCGGCGGAGGAAGCAGCATCGCCGGCACTCAATACCACGCCTGGCAGAAGCAAATGGCGCGAAGCGTCATCGGCCACGACGAAAAGGGTCGCATAGGCATCATCGGTAAGCGCGGTTTCGCCGGCACTCACAGCGTCTATTACGACAATGGAGATAGCCAGACCATGTGCGATTTCAATGAAGTGCGCACCGAAATCGACGTCGGACACAGCAAACGCTACAGCGACCGCGACGTAGCCGAATACAAGCGCGAGAAACCCGCCCGAGTTGGAGGCCTCAACCGCGTAGCCGATGGTTCCCACTACGGCACCTCAACCGGCGGATCCGAGAACATGTCTGACTCTTCGCGCCGCCAGATTCACCAACGCGACCAAGAACGCGCGGAGCGTCGCGCCCGCGAGGAAGCCGCCCGCATGGAACGTCGCTGGAAGCGAGAAGCCGAAGAAGCAGCCGCTGCCCTCGCACGCGAGAACGAACGCCGTCCACCTCCACCACCAACCCATTCCTCCTCACCCCGAAAATCCACATCCCCATCCAAACCCTCCTCCTCCAAACCCCGCCCCTCATCCCGCTCCACCTCCCCCAAGAAACGCGACTTCAGCTACGTCCCCGGCTCGGCAGCAGAAACCCTCAGCACCGCTCCCACCACACGCACCAGAACGACAACCACCCAAACCGCCCCTACCTCCCACTCAACAGACCGTCGCTCAAACAGCTACTACGAATCCTATCGTCCCCACGCGGCTGCTGCATCCGCTCCACGCTCGGACTCTTCGAGTAGGCAATCCTCGCCCCGTAAACCCGCTTCGCGGAGACCGCGCGAGGGGGGATATAGACGCGGTGCGAGGTCGGATTTGGATTGATCGTTAGACAGAAAGGGCGTTTGGGTGGGGGTTTGTATGTAGGCATGAGTGCATTACTGGTCGTTTTGGAGGGATGGATTTGTAGACAGTCGGTACGGAGATTATGAATACCTAGTTGTGGATTGTTCCAGTGTCAGAGATTTCGTTAAAAGTGCTGCTGAGTCTTTGACTTGCTTATTCTTGGTTGGCCAATGTGTAGGGTGAACGGGCTTTTGCCCTGCTGGTATGTGTTACGGATTATCTGTAGAAGCATGGTGGGAGTGAATTTTGTTACGTGGAAATGATGGGATGCTTGGCATGCAGGGTTGGTGAATGGGGCATGGTTTCCCGGTATCTTTGAGATTGTGTTGGTCATTGTGTGGTATTGTGAAGGCCAAGGTCTTTGGCATACTGGGAATGTATAAAGGGCTTTTTCTTGAGACGTTGTTTATATATGTCACGACGCGGACTATATTATCCTTACAACTGTGTTGTGCCTTACGGAAGAGCTAACTACGCTATGGGCTGGAGATGAGGTGTCGGGTCACGTGGCTGCGATATGGTTCCGTGACAATATATCCTCCTTGTTGTGCAGTTCGCCACGGAGCGATCCGCAGGTGATGACCCACATCCCTGACCAGGGTTCGAGTACTCTGAAATTTTCTTGTAGCTCCAGATACGCGTGTATACTGACACACCTGTGAGGTGCCGCTGCTTATTAGAACACTCCTCTCTTAGACACTTGACGAAATCCTTTGGTATTGTAAGTGTCGAGATTCCGACTCATTGGCCATTGTGAGGGGTAAAGCTGCAGGAACGATAGCGGCCGGAGAGGTGGTGGCTTGAACAGTGGCTGTAAGATCTTGCAAGCAAGCGGTCA
The DNA here is from genome assembly GCA_010093745.1 of Piedraia hortae CBS 480.64. Classification (NCBI taxonomy): domain Eukaryota; kingdom Fungi; phylum Ascomycota; class Dothideomycetes; order Capnodiales; family Piedraiaceae; genus Piedraia; species Piedraia hortae. The sequence continues at coordinate 133,049 of MU006000.1, forward strand.
AGTCCGGTTTCATCGTTTCATGAAGTCCTGATTGAGGATGCTGTAAGCTGGGTTGCTTTGGTGGGTAGGATTTGTTTGTTAGCACTCATTTGGTTCAACGATACGGCCTTGCATTCCGGTATTGGATGTCAGCAAGGCATAGGTTTCTGTAAAGTAGAGATTTATCAGGTGGTGATTGTGGAACTGTCCTGCGTCATATGAACTAGACCTAAAACAACCTGTCGTGATAATGTGGGTACGTTTCAGATATGCGCTGGCCTCAATAATTTGGACCCACCAGACATGGGTGGTCTATTCATGACTATGCTATTTATGAGTGTTGAAATGGTTCAGCACCGTTTCTCCACTCCATTTTTCCTACGACTCTCGAATGATTTGAGCAACTCGTTCGAAACTAACCCATCTACGTCCTTGACCACAAGTGTCTTGAGGGCGGGTGTATGGTATGCAAGAACTTTGTCATTGTAAGCTATTGAATCCTTGTCGAATCTGTCCAATACATTAGCAATGTCCGACTTTTCATTCCGAATGATGCATACTCAATATGTCACTCCCTGGACTGGATTCAAGGGTTTATGAAATTCCAACCTGGAATCTCAAGCTCAAGTGCAAGTGTGTTAAGGCAATGAAACAAATTGCACGCCGGAAAGCAGCAGAGTGGCGGGGAACATGTAATGAGCCATCTCGGCTAGCGATGTTTGCTTGGAACAGTGCTGTGCCAACGTCGGAATAATATTGGGTTCCAGGATATTTATTGTCCAGAGATGCAGCTCTCCAAGGTCCCCCAGCGCCGATGCTATCTCGAGCACGTCAAAACACACAAATGTGCAGCTGTGTCGAGTAGTTTGATCCCGGTATTACGTTAGTTCGCTGGTTTCAAAAATCAGCAGCATTGTCAAGACTTTCAAATAACGAACCTCTCGTGAAGTACCGTATAACAACCAGATATCTGGTGTTGAGTCAAGGATGATCCTTAGCTTAAGGGGATTGACCATTGTAGCTATGGCATCGAAGAGGACGTTGGGGTACTTGACTGTGACCATGAACGTCTGCAGGTTGTGTGCAAAGTTAGAGATCGCTGCCCGGTCCAAAATTCCATGGGATCATTCCAGTGTCCGAAAATTGCTCAGAATCGGACCAATTGCCGTGTGCGGCGTGGAAAGAACCATTTGCATAGCATTAATTTGGTTGCATCCACGGATCCTTAAGCACCTGAGACCAGACTGGTGCGGTAAATGCAATGGGACAAAAGCCAGACTTCCCCATTGCCCCTTTGCAGAACCAATTTCCATGGTTTGCTGGTGTGTCCAGCTAACCTAGGCATTGGATCATCCGGACGACTGATGCGGATGTCGGTGGATTGATTAGGCTGACAGTTTGCAAGCATCGGCATGCCCCAGAAAGAAGCTGTAGAGAGCGTTTCTCACCGATGGTCCAGAAGTGTGAGAAAGATCCAACAAGAAACTCTAGAACGCATTTGGAACCTCGCAAAGACCAGATACAATAGGCATCTGTCTCGAAAGTGATGGTCAAACTTTGAAGCTGCAGAAAGGTCACATCTGGTTTCAAAATTTTCCACCTCGTAGCACCTTGGAAATGAAGCGTGCGGTTTTTGCTTGCGAGGTATTGCTTCTGACTACGGGACGGCTTCATGATCGCTTCTTCCGGAGCTTCGCACCATACGTAAGTCACGAATGCATCCTTCCATTTTTAATAGACTTTTGATGCGTTAATCAATGATGACAGGCCGTCTTTCAAAATTTTCGCTCTGCCGACTTGGACTTCGAACGGAACAGATACCATCCTGCCATATGATGAGAGTTTTCTGAGCGAGAGGTGGTCTGCTCCACCACGCTTGAATCTTAGTACGATAGCAAGCTCTGTTGTTACGGACTGGATGACGTTGGGTAAAGGTTGTGTGTCAACAGTCTGTTGGCTCGCTAACAGAGATCGATACACGATCACATTCAGTCTAGATTGATGTAGTGCCAGATATCCATATCTGGTAAAGTTAAAATGCTGACATCCTTACCCAAGGATGTCAGCATTTTGACTTTATACACGACCGAGTGTTGTGAATATGCGGTATATTACGCGCATTATTAGTAACCGTCGCTCGGCTCTCGACTTCACGCGTCAACTAGTTTTCCGTAGAGATTTGTATGCAGGTACACATCTGCTCACAATTATAATAGGTTATGAGCCCGGGCTCTACCGCTAACAAGCGCTATTCAAATTGAGTCTCGAAGCGAAAGCGGAGCTTCCAGAGACCATGAGCTACGAAAGAAAAAGAGCTGTCATTCTCAAGGCTGGAACGCCATTCGAGGCATGGAACGCTGACTTGCAGGGCGCTCTGAGCCTGGCAACAGACAAGACCTTGG